>JABUQX010036928.1:5000-17500 GCA_015478945.1 Trachelipus rathkii | reverse complement strand
ATATTATATATATTATATATATAATATATAATATAGATATATATATATATATATATATATATATATAATATGATATATATAGTGTATAGATATATATATATATATACATATATATATGTTAATACATATATGTATACTACATACAATATTATATACACTATACATATATAATATATATATATATATATATATATATATATATATATATATATATATATATATATATATTATATATATATAGATATATATATCTCAGAGCCGTGCGCTTAAGTACTTTAACACGCCTTTTTTTTCTTTTTCTTTTTTTTTTTTTTTTTTTTTTTTTTTGTTTTTTTATACTTATAGTATTTTCCGATGTTGAATCAATATTTCGAAAAATACAAAAAAAATAAAAATAAAATAAAAGACATAGATAGATAGATAGATAGATAGATAGATAGATAGATAGATAGATAGATAGATAGATAGATAGATAGATAGATAGATAGATAGATAGATAGATAGATTGTTTATGAATTTTGTAAGACTGAAAAGAAGAGGAAATGAAAAAGTTTTTGCAAGTTAAAAACAAGAAAAAAAAACTCTTTCAAAAATATATTGCCAAACAACATGTTAACAAAATACTTTTTTTTCAATGAAAATAAGTTTTGAACAGAGAAAAGTTTGGAAAACTTTTTTATCTTATTATTATTATTATTATTATTATTATTATTATTATTATTATTATTATTATTATTATTATTGTTATTATTATTATTATTATTATTATTATTGATATTATTATATTGTTATTGTTATTATTATTATTATTGTTATTATTATTATTATTATTATTATTATTATTATTATTATTATTATTATTATTATTATTATTATTATTATTATTATTATTATTATTATTATTATTATTGTTATTGTTATTATGTTATTATTATTTTTATTATTATTATTATTATTATCTATTATTATTATTATTATATTATTTTTACTATTATTATTATAATTATATTAGATTATTATTATTATGTTATTAGCATATTATATTATATATGTTTGTTATTAATATTATGGTTAGGTATATTATTATTATTATTATTATTATTTTATTATTATTATTATTATTATTATTATTATATATATATTATTATTATTATATTATTATTATTATATTATTATTTATTATTATTTTTACATATTATTATTATTTATTATTATTATTATTATTATTATTATTTTTATTATTATTATTATTATTATTATTATTATTATTATTATTATTATTATTATTATTATTATTATTATTATTATTATTATTATTATTATTATTATTATCCACCTCCTATCCCCAGATTGGGGGTGAGATGTGTTGCATATTCCACAAACAGAAAAGTAATAGAAGAATATGACGCAAGTATATACCCTTAAGTGAGAACTCGTCACAGTCAGAAAAATTAACTCTAGGGCACACGAGACCGCGACGGACAATCACTGTGGCATCTCGTCAATGTGAGGTTCATTCCCTGGGCAACGACCATATCCCCTCCTATTATGCACCTTTCTTCTCGCCTCTGCCAAACTCACATCCTCTCCTCCAGGCATTCCTTTACTGACTCAATCCCCTTTTTCTTCGGTCTCCCAGCTGGTCAATTCACCACACTCACCAGTGTCACCTCTATACATCCGCTTATCCAACCAACTATCATCCATCCTTTCCATATGACCAAACCATCTCCATGTACTCTTGTTTATTCTCTCATTTGCGCATTTCTTCACATCACACAACGCCATAATGCGTTCATTCCTCATTTTATCAATTCTTCTCACACCTACTACGATCCTAAGATTATCCATCTGAGCACATTGCACCTTAGATCTATACCTCTTATTCCAGACCATAGTTTCACTACTATTCTTTAACACAGATATCAACATACCCCCTTGTAAGACCCTAACGTACTCAATGTTTAGCTCCTTAACATCAACCAAGGATTTAATTGCACCAACCACCTTCCAACCCTTCACAACTTTCCTACTACACTCTGCATCATCCATTCCCTTTTCATCCAACATATATTCTAAATATTTAAACTCAGACAATTCGTCCATTTGTTCCTCATATGACATAACTTCACATCTTGGACTCTCATTACTCACTACATAACCTTACTCTTATCTACATTTACTTTCAAACCCCTCCTTTTACATATCCTGCCAAACCCCTCTGTCAATCCTCTCAAGCTCTCTTCAGATTCACCACACAAAGCTAAATCGTCAGCATGTAATAAGTAGCGCACCCTTCACTCACTTTCAATCTCCATCATTCTAACACCTTCCCCTGAAACCCCTATCTCTAATTCTTTCACAACCCTATCCATACACAAATTGAATAACCGGGGAGACTTAACGCATCCCTGTCTCACTCCGCTATTACTATTAAACCGATCACTTTTAACTCCATTTATTCTTACACACGCTTCACTACCGTCAATCGTACTTTTTACTTCATTCAGGAACCTACCCCAAGACCACATATACTAACACCTGCCACAGAGTTTTCCTATTAATCCTACCATACGCCTGTCGCACATCCATAAAACCTAAATACAATTTATTCTTCTTTGTCTTTTCTCTCATTTTCTCAATCATTTGTTTCAAGGTTAGAATTTGATCCACACATCCTCTACCACTTCTAAATGCACTTTGTTCTTCACCAATCAGTTTTTCAGTCACTCGAAGTACCCTTTCGAACAAAATATCAGCATATATCTTCCCTACAACACTCAATAAACTAATTCCCCTATAGCTCCTACAGTTCTCCTTATCAGGGGGATAAGGAGAACTGTAGGAGCTATAGGGGAATAAGTTTACCTCCTCCAATCCATCGGAACTATACCCTCCATAAACGCTATGTTCCAAAACTTACCCATTTATTCAATCATCATCTCGCCTCGATTCTTGATCATTTCACCAGTAATTCCATCTATGCCTGCAGATTTACCATTCTTCAACTTCCCACTCTACCCATCATTACCTCCTCCTTATTAATTACCTCATCCAAAAATACCTATTTCTTCTTGCAACATCAAACCCACAAACATTCACCATCACCTCTTCACTACTGCCAATGTTATGCAGATTTTCGAAGTGCTCCCTCCACACCCTCCTCACATCCACTTCATTAGTTAAGAATGTACCATCCCTATTCATTATTCTATGCAGATTCTCCCTGTTCTCATTCTTAACCTTTCGCGCTTCCTTCTTTTATTATTATTATTATTATTATTATTATTATTATTATTATTATTATTATTATTATTATTATTATTATTATTATTATTATTATTATTATTATTATTATTATTATTATTTATTATTATTATTATTATTATTATTACCCTCACCATTATGTAACATAATCATTGTTTTGTGACACAACTTATAGTTATTTTTTGATAGTGATACCCACAACGCATGATTAATATTACTATTAATATTGCTATCGTTCTTAGTATTATTGTTATTATTATTATTATGTACATTACTATTAGTATCATTATGTGGTATTGTACTTTTAATACGATTAATATTACTATCAGGAAGGAAGAGACATTATTATTATTGTTGTTTGAAATATATCATTTTGGCAGTAACAATTATGAACTATCAGAAAGGCAGGTATTATATTTCGGGGTTCAAAGGACACAACACTGCGTTGCAATTTGTTGCCCTATTTCAGATACTAGTGAAATTACTTTGTTTTATATAATTTATTGGTATAATGAAATTGTAAAATTTTGAACTATATAATATTAAGCTGTATCTGATCTTTGTTATTAAATGATTAAATTGTAATTTCTCTATTTTGAATAAAAAAAATTTGAATTGAATTTTTGAATTAATATTATTATTTTAATACATTATATTTATGTTTATTTTGTCATTAATTAAAACAGTTCAAGACACAGTTCACCGATTATTCTGCAGATGTCAAGCATACAAATTCAAATATGCTCAACTATGATTCAAACCCTGCTCTAGAATGAATCAGACAACACACGAAGAAATTCATGATCTGTGGAGGAGGATTCGAGAAATTATGGCGTGATTCAACCATGATTCAAACATTGTTCAAATATGACTCAAGCAATTGACAAAACTCGCTTCAAAATCTGTGTAGATGATTCGGTATTCGGTCTTTCCTATTTATATTTATTTTTGATCACTTTTACATGCAAACCATGATTCTTTAAAGTTCCTATTTTATGGAGCATTTGATCATGATTCAACATTTATGTCCTGATTTATGCATGATTTATATGGTCTTGGTTTGAGTATAATTTCAAACAATTAAGCAATTCTTAACTAGGGTACGATTTTCTGTTTATAAAACAAGATTGAAAATGATTCAATAACACTTGGTAACAAAAAGAGAAAACAGTTTTTGTCTTTGCTATTAAAGCATTATTTCCTATTTGCTTCCGTGTAGAAAGCAAAGAAAAATAATATTATTTTTTTCAAACTTTGCTTTTGTTACCTTGATATCGATGTTTTCAAACTGATCTATTTGCGTTTTAGAGAAAATTAATATATTTTAAAAACACGACACATTTTTATTTCTTGAACGTTCTGGCAACTTTGATAACGAAATAAATACAGAGAACGTAAGCTCAAGTATTAATATAGTCAGCTGATTAGTTAATCAGTTTTCTAGTAGCTGTTCAAGTGGAGGTACGTTGTCTTTAATTGGTGCATTCAGCGTAGTTGTCATCAAAAGGTTGCAAATATCAGGCAGTCGCATTTTGTTATGTCTGCCGCAAATTTATGAAGACAAGCAAAAAAGGTACCCTGTGAATGCACCTGCTAAAATGTGCGAGGCCTATAAGGCATATTTTGGCATGCCTCTTGGGGACCAAAACGAGTAATGGCACCTCATTAAACCAGCGAACTTTGCAAAAGAGCTTAGAAGATAATATATATATATAATATATATATATATATATATAGATAATATATAATATATATATATATATATATATAATATATATATATATATATATATATATAATTATATAAATATATATATATTTTGCTTGGTTCCTGAATTTGCCTAGCTAGAATCTATTAAGTTGAGAGTTTTAATTTATGTAATATATTTTTCAATAACAATGAGTGAAAGATTTAAATTTGTGTATTTTTTCCAGGTACAGGGGGAAATAGACTATGAAATTTTGCAACCCCGACGAATTTATGGAGAGAGCCAACTGATCACTCCAACAATTGCTTCTTCTGTTTGGTGGACCAGCCAAGCGTCGACTCTGGCAAAAAATGAGCCAGCGCTATTCATTATATGCAGATCTTCCAGTCATCCATTGCCCAAGTTCCACACTCTCCTGAGCTCCCTGTGCCCATTCCTCCGAAGGGAAGATAGCCATCTCCAGAAGAAAGCAGCAAATCAGAAGACGATGAAGTCGTTAATCCTGATTATAGTGTAGCTGAGGAGAGAAACCCATATTTCCACAACCAAGAAGACATCAGCTACTTGATCAGAGATCTTGGTCTCACAAAGTCCAATGCCGAGCTTTTGACGTCGAGACTCAAGCAGTGGAATTTTTTACATGAAACTATAAAAGTCGCAAGTCAGAGAAAACGTTACCACTCTTTTAAACTTTTATCACCAGTCAAGATGGACTTTGCTTTTGCTGCAATGTGCCAGGTTTGTTTGAGGCACTTGGAATTGCCTGTAACCCATGAGAGTTATTGATAGCTCATTGAAGAGTCTCAAATCTGTGCTACTTCATAAGGAAACTTGTAGCCGTCTCTTCCCTTAGCTCACTCGGTGCAGCTCAAAGGGAACACCGCAGCGTGAAGCTATTGCTAAGTGCTTTGAAATATGAAGAGCATAATTGGGAAGTTATCAGAGATTTCAAAATGATGGCCTTCCAGATAGGTCTCCATGGTGGCTTTACCAAGTTTCTATGTTACCTTCGTCTCTGAAATAGCAGGGACTCCGCAGAGCACAACCAAAGGCGGGATTAGCCACAAAGGACTGTGTTCAGTGTAGGTAGGAACAATGTCAAATGGAGCCTCTCCTGGACCCCAAAAGATTTTGTTTCCTCCACTACACATAAAATTAGTTCTCATGAAACAGTTTGTCACAGCTCTAGATAAGGAGTCTTCGTCTTCATCTACCTGCAAGGCCTTTTCCCTAAGCCGTCTGAGGCAAAGGTCAAAGCCAGTCTCTTCGTCGAACCACAAATAAAAAAGATCATAGAGTGCAAGAAATTCCTGAAGTTGACTAGGACAGAAAAAGCAGCTTGGAACCGCTTTGTTGCAGTGGTTCGTAGCTTCCTTGGGAATTTCAAGGCCGAAAACTACGAAAAGCTTGTTGAGACCTTGGTCAAGAACTAAGACAAAATAGGCTGCAGGATGTCCCTCAAAGTCTATATCCTTGATGCTCATCTTGCTAAATTTAAGGAGAACATGAGGGCGTACTCAGTTGAGCATGGCGAGCGATTTCACCAGGATATTTTGGACTTTGAACGAAGCTACAGAGGATCATATAACGAAAACATGATTGGAGACTATATTTGGTAGTTGATTCGTGAAAGCAACTTACCGTATAAACGTAAATCCAGAAAAACTTCTCACTTCTAAATATTTTGAAGTCCCTGTTGCATAAACTAAGAATAATTAAATGCTACTTTTGAGTTATATGTCGTTTTTTTCTACTTTGTGTAACCAAAAATGATTATATTCACCAATTTTTTTATATTGGAATTGGTAAATTTGTGAAATATTATTATTCTGGTTCCCAAAATCAAAGTTTTTAGAAAATAGCCATTTTCATACCTTCTAGGTATAATAATATAGGAAATTACAGTTGCTAGCTAAATACCAAAAAAATGTGTTACTTAAGAACGTTTCAAAAATTAGATTTTTTTTATACTGTTTTTGAATAAATAAGGGACTTTATACTCAGTAATATTTTCCAGTCGAACATATATTTGAGTCAAGCGAATCTCTTGACAGAAGAAATTCCAGCTTAGATGACGTCAGATTGATTTTTGATTAGCCTACGTTTGGCACTTGTTTGGAATTCGGATGGAGTTTGGCTGACCTTTGGCTGGCGTTCGGAGGGCATTTGATTGATCTTTGGCTGATGCTCGACTGGCATTCCACTGACATTTATCTTGCATTCGTTGGGTAATCGTCAGACTTTTGACTGGTGTTCAGATGGAATGAAACTGAATGTTAACTGATGTACGACTGGCATTTGACTGACTGACTGGCTGACTGGCTGACTGGCTCACCGGCTGGTGTTGTTCTGGTTTTCGATTAAAATTTGGTCAAAGTTCGGCTGTCCTTCGTCTGCTTTTTGCCTGGTATTCGGATGGAATCCGACTTATAGTGCGTTCCACTAATATCTGAATTTAAATCCAGCTTAAGTAAAAGTTTCAGAGAATGAAGCAAAATCTTTTTTCTTAGAACGTTTATTTAACTCTAAACAAATATTATCTAACATAAATATACAAACGTAAATATATGTTAAAAATCTAATTTAATCAATTAATTAATTAATTTAATTAATCATAGTTGAAGATGATTAATTTACTTCATTTAAAACAAATTAATTATCAGAAAATGCTAAAATAATTACCCGTAATAATTTGCACACAAGTTTCTTTGAGTAAGAAGATTTACAAAAGGAATTTATTCTAAAAGGCCTTGGCCTAACCAGAGCCTAAGGCCTTGGTCTAATCACAGTCTAAGGCATTGGCCTAATCACAGCCTAAGGCCTAAGTCTATCTCCTACATGTTTGTCTAAATCACGTGGTTCATTTGTCGTTGTATTTGATTCCCTTTTATTCATTTGGTGATGTATTTGATAATTTGACCCTCTTTTGTTCATTTGGTGCTATATTTGACACCTTTTGTTTATTTGGTGCTATATTTGACCATTTGGTTCATTTGGTGCTATATTTGACTCCTTATGGTTAATTTAGTGTTATATTTGACTCCCCTTGGCTCATTTGGTGCTATATTTGAGTCCATTTAGGTCATTTGGTGTTATATATGATTCCGCCTGGTACATTTGGTTCTATATTTGACCCTTTGGACCTTTTTGTGCTGTATTTGACTACCTTTGGTTCATTTGACTCCCTTTAGTTTATTTGGTGCTATATTTGACTCTCTTTGGTTCATTTGTTGATATATTTAAGTCCCTTTAGTTCATTTGGTGCTATATTTGAATCCCTTTGGTTCATTTGGTTTTATATTTGAACCCCGTTGGCTAATTTGGTGCTATATTTGACTCCCTTTCTTTCATATGGTGATATATTTGAGGTCTGTTCAAGATCGGCTGCATGATAATGAGTCGAAAAACCACACCCAAGGAAAAACTACGCACTGTGAGCCAATTCAAAGTTAAATTTATCATCACAAAAATCACAAAATTCCACAAGCTGAGTCATAACATATTCCGTTGAGTTATGATTTTCTTTTAAAGTTTCTAAATACAGCCGTCAAAATACCTCTTGTAATGAAATCATATATATATATATATATATATATATATATATATATATATATATATATATATATAATATATATATATATATATATATATATATTATATATAATATATAATATATATAATATTATATATATAATATATATAATTATATAATATATATATATATATATATATATATAATAATTATAGAGAGGAGAGAAGAGAGAGAGAGAGAATAAAGCAATGCCAACCATTGATTACATTTTTCAAAATACAAATGAAAAAAAAATTATGAGAAAGTATGCCTGGAGACTTTTCACAGTAGATAAATATCTTTCTGCTCTCTCTCTCTCTCCTCCTCTCTCTCTCTCTCTCTCTCTCTCTCTCTCTCCGCTCCTCTCTCTCTCTCTACTTCGTACTCTTCTCTCTCTCTCTCTCTCTCTCTCTCTATGGAGGCAACGTTGTAAGTGACCAGATCCTAAAATCGCTTTACAATTTCATCGTATGCAAAGCATCAAATTTTAATTTACAAATTTGTAAATAAAATCGTAAGTAATATCGATGGAATTATTAATTTAAAAAATTGTTGTTTTAAAGTATAGGGACAGCCCATAGGTCGACAGGGAAAAATAATCGACAGGCCCCAGCAGGGTTAGGTTAGGTTAAGTTAGGTTAGGTTAAGTTAGGTTAATTTAGGTTAAGTTAGGTTAGGTTAGGTTAAGTTAGGTTAGGTTAGGTTAGGTTAGGTTAAGTTAGGTTAGGTTAGGTTAGGTTAGGTTAGGTTAGGTTAGGTTAGGTTAGGTTAGGTTAAAGTTAGGTTAATTTAGTTAGGTTAGGTTAGGTTAGGTTAGGTTAGGTAGGATATGTAGGTTAGGTTAGATTACGTGTAGGCTAGGTTCGGTTTAGTTAAGGCTTATGTTAAAGTTAGGTTAGGTTAGTTATGGTTAGGTAGGTTAGGTTAGTTAGGTTAGGTTAGGTAAAGTTAGGTTTTGTTGGATTCGTTAGAGAAACTCCATATAAGTAGATTTTTTTTCTTTTTTACAAATGTCTAAACCGTTTGACCTGTCGATCATTTTCCCTGTCAACCATTTGGTACGAGCTTCGTTATTATGAATCTCTGACTCACGAAGTTGCTAACGAATAAAACAAAACTTAACTTAACCTAACTTAACGCAACCTAACCTAACCTAACCTAACACAACCTAACCTAACCTAACCTAACACAACCTAACCTAACCTAAACTAACCTTGGTTTGAAAATTCATCAAGAAAAGGAATGCAATTGGTTTCCGCCAAATTTGAAGAAGCTGGATTATGAATAAACCGAAGAAGATAGAGAGGAAAGAGAAGAGGGAGAGAGAAAGGAGAGAGAGGTAGTGATGATGAGGTCGATTGGTGGATGAGATGTTTTTTTTGTTTTGATTCTGGGTTTTTTGTGTGTTTGTTTGTGGGTTTATTGTGTGGCGTTGGTTGAGGGGAGAGAATAGATGAGGGAAGGGAGAGAGAGGAGAACGAGAGAAGGAGAGAAGAGAGAGAGAGAGAGAGAGAGAGAGAGAGAGAGAGAGAGAGAGAGAGAGAGAGAGAGAGAGAGAGAGAGAGATAGAGAGAGAGAAGAGAGAGAGGAGAGAAGAGGAGAGAGAGTATCATTTCTTCATTAACAAAAATAAATGTTTGCTCCTAAAATATTACAAAAGGCGTCGCATTTTTAGTATGATTAAGAATAGTTGTTGTCACTAATGATGGAGTCTGCAATGTAGTATACAATGGGAGAGTGTAGGAGAATAAAGTTATAATATAAGTTTAAATGAATGAGTCACAGAAGATTTTACTCTTCATCAGCGGGATTCGAACACTGGACCTCCGCGTTGCTGAGTTAACAGTTACCGGACGCTCTAACCACTAGGCCATCCACGTCCCCAAAAAAGAACGCTTCAAGCGTAGTTTCTAAAGCACCCGGTTTTCTCATCCCATAATTGCTGAGTACTCAATTCGCCCGTGATTTGAGGTTTTTGATGATTTGAGGTTTTTGATGATTTGAAGATTTGAAGACTTGAGGTTTTTGAAGTAGGTTTGATATTTTGGTTCATCTCAAGTTCCATTAAAGTTTCATCAATTACTTAAAAATCTTCTCTAAATTGTAACAAATCCATCGTAGCTTTTCACCCACCCTGTTTCGCACATTCATGCTTTGTCCGTTTTGTATCTGGGAAAATGTTTCCTATTTTTTTCAATTAAAATTAGTTGTCCGACTTGGTGACCTAAAATAGAGCCCAGTTGTTTTTACTGAGCCAATAAAGCTTCTAATGTGTTGTAATACTTAACATGAATTTAAACAGCAATGAACATACAATTCCGGTAGATATTTTCGACATCTTGAGAATCTATAAAGCTTTTCTTAATCTTTCGCCCAATCATTTACGTACATAATCGGAAAGTCACTATTTGTTTCACCCTTCTTTGTATTGCCTCTGCTAGAGATTCTCCTTTTGTGATTGCCACAGCCACTAACCTAATAAATATTCACGAACCACAAATATGCTTACCTTATTTCTATTAATATATATTCTCAATTTACTCTGATTAATTATTATAAAGAAACAAAAAACAAAAAACGTCCTCCCCCAGGAAGGTCATACGACCTGTCAAGTGGACCCATCGAGAAAGGTCATTGGGTTACACGGGCCTAACGCACTATATAACCTGCTGGCAGACCTATCGCGGATGCCGGGACGAAATGCCCGTTCCTACCCATTCACGCTAGCAGGCTACCCCACTACCACCTGACGATAACGTTCTTAAACGTCCCTGAATGAGACGAAGCTAGAGTTATCAGAGGAATAGACCTCACTTCGATCTACGAGCTCTTATCGCACTCAAATCTAACGCGCCGATGACCTCCCCTGTGCCCATATCATCAGACTTCTCAGGCCAAGAGGAGTGTCCGCTCTCACCAACTGAGCTGATTAAAATTATTACTTTAATTATTCTTATAAATTAAAATTAAGAGACTAGCCAAAAAAAATTTACTCGCTTAAATACGTCTCTACTTAAGTTTTTAACGCCCTTATAGTATATTATATATATAAATATATATATATATATTATATATATATATATATAATATATATATAATTATTAATAAGTAGTATATACTAGACATACTAAATTATATATATACTATATATAATAGTTGATATATAATATATATATTTAATATATTATATATATATATATTTAAAACCAATATTTAGATAAGACCCATCCAAACCAAACTCGACGATACAAACGTATGTACTCCACTAACACACACGTCCATTATCACTTAAAATAACAATCTTAATCTATATCATTAATCAGCAACACCAATACCAACACTCTAGTACGTACTACCTCAACCACACCATAAAGGCACAGAAAAAAATCATACCAACTCCAAAACTCAACCCTCATTAAATGCCTCCCAACCTCAATCTATCACCAAAGTTCTAAACACCAAAGAATAACATCCCCTCCCGTATAATAATCTCAAACCCCACGCTACCACCCCACCTACATTTGCTAAACCAAAATCTTACATCAACACACCTAAATGACAAAGCAAACACCAAGTATCTCGTAACCTCATAAATAAACCTTAAACCAATTCGACATACCAATCTGAACAATAACGATTTTCAGAATACTTACAAATAACATACTCACGCCGATCTTAGATCAGTAAGAAAACCGGGCAAGTCATTAAAAAATTAACAACTCTCAAAACAAAAAAACCACATTCCCACGAATCCCCATCTTACCCAACAACTCCCTCCCTTCCCCAAAACAGCAATCAGACAGTCTTGCTAAACACTATGCCAACATCTCTCGAAAACCTACCCACCCCGATAACAGGAAATTAAAAAACAACTCAGGAAAGCAAACCAATTAGACCACACCCTCCTACCCCCCATTCACAACCAACATGAAATAGAAAGCAATTAAACCCTCA
>JABUQX010036928.1:0-2500 GCA_015478945.1 Trachelipus rathkii | reverse complement strand
ATTTAGGGCTAGGTGTGTTTTATTTGGTTTCATAACTTAACTCGAGAGTTGTTGCGGTTTATAAATGTATAAACCGTATGTAAGGACAGTGTGTAAGGAATTAAATGCATAATAAAGAAAACGAAAAAAAATATGGATATGATGATTTTTATTAATCAACAACAATATTCAACAAATTACAATGAAATGCAGCAGTAAAATGTCTAATAATGGTTGTATCCCTTCATGTCCGTTCCAAACTTCTCCAAGCCGATTCGCATTGATGAAATGATCTTTGAGATGGTCTCCCGCAGGATGTATCAAAGCGTTTGCAAGCTTCCTAAGTGTGAACGGACCATGTTCACGGGCTCGAACAGGCCTACCCAACAAATCCCAAACATGTTCAATGGGATTCATGTCCGGCTCCTCGCAGAAATGGCCAGAGTCTGATCCCTACCGTTGTAGTACATTTTGTGCTGTGTAGCGTTGTCATGAAGTAACAAAAATTGGACGCCAATGAAGGACGAAAGGCACTATTTACTCTTGGAGGATGTCTTCAGCATACCTTCAGCCTTTAGCGTTCCTCTGCCTCACGATATGCAATTGCCGTGCGAGCACCCAAACAAATGCCTGCCACACCATCACAGAGTCACCTCCAGAAGGAATCCTTGGGGAGATTGCAAGCAGAAAATTGCTCTCCTGCACTTTCTCCAAATTGCGCGACGTCCATCTTGGTCCATGTAAGTTGTGAACTCGACTCATCTTTAGAGTGTCCAAATCTCATACGCTTGTGAAAAAAGAAATCGCAACCCGAGTTGCTCCCTGATCAGGAGAGGGCCGATGGCAGACTTGTAATACGTACTCCACGTTCATTCTGTCGTCTCTCACTGTACGCTCGGAAATGCACATGTCTGACCTCACGGAGCCTGTTTTGCAGCTGTTGACCATGTCGACTACGGTTGCTGCCAGTCTCCTGAACCGACGAAGATTCGACTGACCGTCGATTGCTTTACCCCGAGTTGCTGAGCCACCTATCTTTGAGAATGGCCTGCTTCCGAAAGTGGGATAACTCCTATGGCACGTTTACTCTTCTCTGACGATGTCTTTCATTGTGACAGTCTTTGTCAAGCTACGACTTACAGCATAGAATTTGTTTCATTAGTTGGTTGGTGTCTTGCCATCTTGCTCTCCTATGAACGTACTCTCGGGATTCGTAATTGGTTGGTTGTTGATTATGTCACTTTAGTTCCATACCACGTGTATTACATACGTTATACATCGAAGTGTATGTATGACCCAAATAAAACCAAACCCTAGCTTTCTACATTTCCAAAAATAAAAGAGTTACATTATATTTACGGTGATGCATTAAATTTTCCGCGATATGTTATTATATATATTATATATATATATATATATATATATATTATATATAATATATATATATATAATAATATATATATATAATTATATATTAGTAATATATATATATTAATATTATATATATAATATATTTATATATAGATGTTATTAATAATATATATACTATAATATATATAATAATATATATATATATACCTATATATATAATATATAATATATATAATATATATATATATAATATTATTTATATATATATAGTATATATTTATATATATTAAGGTGTTACGGTAAAACTTATAATTATTTTCGTCTTAGGGGTACGCGATCAAAAAAAGTTTGGAGGACCGCTGCCTAGACCTTAGAGTACGTAATATAATATTTCAGTTTTTTTTTCAGAAATTTCAAATATCTAATTATATAAAAAAATTTCACGAAATTAAATCGGAACTTTGCACATTTCTTAACTTTTTTCGCACAGAGGAAAAAAAAAAGTGTTACGGATAGAGAAAAGGGCGTGTGGTTGGAGTTTTTCTTGAAAGAATCCAATGAGTTTGCTAAATGCAAATTGTGCAATAAAACCTATATTCTCGCAAAGGAAGAAGCACCACTAATTTAAAAAACACCACATCGTTGCATCGAAAAGAATATGGCAGAACTTATGATAAAGAAAAAGTATTATTCTGAGAAGAGAAAAAGAGAAAAAAAGAAAAGAAAAAGAACACCTCTGCAAAAAATTAAAATTAGGCAAAAACGTAAATCTCAAACTTCTAGAGAATGCTATCAAAAATTAAAGCATTGGGAAAATGATTATTCAGATCAAATTACTCGACTATCGAGGCAGTAGAAATGATTATTATGCAGATTCTTCCCTTAGTTATGTGAGGCATAGGCTTTATTCGATTCATAACTGAAGCCAAACCGCAATATAAAATTAAACAGCGCCCTTATTATGAGAACAGTATATAAAAAGATTCACTCCTCAGTCAAGAAAGAAGTCAAAATATTGTTGCCCAACTGAAAGAAAATAAACAATTACTACCGATACCTGACCCGATACATTATCCGGGGTCTCTCTTATCTATCACTTGCAATGGTATTAAATAAATTTGAAAAATTAAACTTAGTATTATCTGCAGAA
>JABUQX010036927.1:45000-47384 GCA_015478945.1 Trachelipus rathkii | reverse complement strand
ACCTCCCATTATAAGAGATTCATATAACAGAGAGAAGATAGAGTATCTAAGTATATATATCCTTATATATAGTGTATATTCAACATAATTATTATCTGTTCACTCTTATATACAAGTAAAATAATTATACATGGCATTTAGTATAATAATATCACATACCCATCACAACACAAATCAATTATTATATAATATATAATTATAATAAGATTAAATAGCAAGGATACATGAATTCCTTTTATATTTATTAGTATTATAACGAGGTATAATTTAATAATAACTTATATACTAAATAGTCATTATTATACTATCTAAGAATACCTTATAATAGGGAATATTATATTAATATCAAATCATCTTTAATATAAGACATTAATTATGTAACTAGTAAGCTAGAGGAATGAGCTAAGAATTAATGAATATGAGTATAGTGTATACTCACTTATTCGTATAAAGTGCTGAACTTCGGAACGAGTTATCTTGAGTGTCGACTACTAACATACAAGGTCTACAATAATTAACCTATCAGTGCGATATGCGGACCACACTTCTTAAGTCCAGAATTATCGGACCCGACATTGTATAATCCTCGTCACTTAACTGAATAAATTCATCTCCGATAGAGCTAACTTACAAGTATTCATATTCTTATAGCACCTCTATTAAGACACAGCCACACTTAATATATGATAACTGTGTACCATGGTTTATTAATTTTTCTTCGCCATAATTTCACATTGCAATCTATATAAATATTAATAATAAAGTAATATCCATTCATATAGACACTACGTAATTAACTTACTTGATTTTGCAGCAGACATTTGCATAGTAGTTTAACTATATATATATAGCGAGAGTGAGAGAAATATAATTAATAAAAGTATTATATATATATCATTTAGCCATGTGATCTTAAAAATTTAGATTTCCTTCCAATTACACATATAACAATAGAAATAAGAGAAATTTGAAATTGCAAAAATATAGCAAATATTGTAGTGGTCGATAATTGTAAGATAGTATATGAGTCAGCTTCTGAAGTGAGCTGAGGCATATGTAACGAGGATAAGACTGCGACTATATACATGGCACATGAGATGATTAGGTGTTAAAGTATCGGAGTTGTATTAAATGCAAAATACAGGATCCTAATATAAACAAACTGTAAGACTTGAGAGTCAGTAATGCCTAAGTAAGTATATACGACTACCATCTATTCCGGATCGGTATAGGAATATGTAGCACGCGAGTGATTCTCTGATTACTACAATTATAATGAGTGTGAATTATAACTATATGTACACGGTCGAGATCAGAAAGACGAAAGCGCATTTTTGGAGGCCAAACAATCATGAATAAATAGCCTGGCCAATGTTGGTTTTGTTGTTGTAATACGTGTATAAATGATAAACTGTCTCTCTTTATGTAAAATTAATCGCCGTGGGAGTAGTATATTTTAATATATTTTACACCGACTACACCGACCCGTCTATAGTTAGCTCAACACACACATTGATCAGTATACTGAAATATGCTACAGCACTAACACACACAACTAACACATCACACATAACACTACAACACCATACTAACCACAGAGTGTTCATCACGTAGCACATCACGAACGCACACTTACACGCTATTACACAACACACATTAAACACAAATCACGCAGAAAACATTCAATATGGTAGTATATAGAGTAGTATAATGGTTTGGGAGAGTGAGAACAGTGATCGGAGAATAGTAACAAGAAATGAATAAAGTTCCTACACATTTATCCGCGATACTTTCCTTTCATACGAGCCTGAGAGAGAAAAACAATAAGTAGATGCTCAATCCATCGAGGATGATGAGGAGTCTACAATTGTGTAGAGTAGCGATTCGTTTATTAACGGAGCCGTTTCTGTTGTGAAATATATCGTGTCGACGCATGAGATGCTCGACATGATAGTCATGGGCGATACAATTAATAGTCCCTGTGCTGTCTAAGGAAGAAGAAAAGTGGATTCTCAAAGTAATCTTCTTTTGTTTTTTTTCACGAGCTGCAACGCACTCAGGTAGGCTGTTGAGAGTATCATTTACACAAGCTGACGCGTCAATGACAACATGTTGAGAGCGTTAATGTATTGGAGGCGAAAGACGGATATCGAAAAATTATGCTGGGAAAATAGAGAAGATGATAAGGTAGGAAAAGGCAGAGCGAGTCTAAACGTAGCACGAGATGTTGCTCTTATATTGAGCAATCTTTAGGCGTGTATATATAGATATGATTGAAGAATGAGGATATGAGAATAGTAATACCTAGTAGGATGATGAGCTTGATTAAGAAGTTCTTTGTGCTTTTGCGCTCTGGGATGAGAGAGGGGAGATAATTAAATTAT
>JABUQX010036927.1:12500-22500 GCA_015478945.1 Trachelipus rathkii | reverse complement strand
ATATATATATATATATATATATATATATATATATATATATATATATATATATATATATTTATATTTATATATATATATATAACTGATTGTGATCATCTAATATATATATATAATATATATATATACCTATCTATATATATATATATATATATATATATATATATATATATATATAAAGGGGGAAAGAGAAATAGATCCACTAACCTTTGAGACTACTGTTAGTGGAGCGTGTGGGTCGAAATCTCTGCGATCACAAGACATTAGACTTGGTGTTGTATTGTAATTTTCAAAATAGCGAAGACTTCTTTCAAAACCAAGTTCCGACGCTAGAGTGTAGTTCAAATCCAACATTTCACAAGAGTCGATATACGAGTTTGATACACTTTTAATACAAATTATTATTATTATTATTATTATTATTATTATTATTATTATTATTATTATTATTATTATTATTATTATTATTATTATTATTATTATTATTATTATTATTATTATTATTATTATTATTATTATTTTAAACCTACATATTTTACCATAATAATGACAATTAGATAATTGTAACAACATTTAAATTTACATGAATATAACTAATATAATAATTATTTAATTGCGTATAACAGATGGGTGAATTCTTAATTTAAATATCTTTCACAGCTTTATATCACATGCACAAATGCATAAAGACATGTACAAGAGTTCACACACCATAACACACACACACACACACCTACACACACACACACCTACACACACACACACAAGCGCAGACACAGACACAGACACACACACATAAAAAATTCAATTCATAAAAACATTTTTAGGTTAGTGATTTTTCTACATGATGAATGTAATCCTCTTGTGAATGTTGAGATAATTAATCTCAAGGAGAAAGAACAACTAAGAGATTACAAGGGATGAGACTAATAATTAACTAACTAAGAAATATTAAAATTCATGCTGATAATTTTAATTTTTATATTCTGCCGTGATTGAATATTATTGAATAAACACAAAAACAGGAAGAGAAGGGGATGAAGATAAAGAACAACATACGAGAGGAAGAAAGCAAAAGGAAGAAGAGGGAAACTATGAAAGGTTAGAGAGAGCTTAAAAGGAAGACTAGAGGGGAGGTAGAAGAGGTTGATGGATGAGAAATGTATAGGTGGTGGGAAAGCAATAAATAAAGGAAAAAAATGAAAAGTGGAGAAGAATAATCTTATGGAGGAAAGTCAAGAGGAAAGAAAGGATAACAAATTAGGTATTTGGAAAAAAGGGAAAGGTGAGTGATGATAAAAAGAATTGAAAAAAAGAGAAAAATGAGGGCAACAGTGCGAATTACCATGAAAAGAAATAAAAAATCAGAAGCATTAAAGTGAAAATTGAAACAAACAAAAAAAAATATGAAGAAAGGAAAATAAGAAGAAATTTAAACGAAAAAAACAAAATAAAATTAAAAACAAGAAAGAAAGAAAAAGAACCATCCCCCAAAAAAAAAGAGAGAAAAGAGAAGAACTTAACAATAAAAGAAAAATATATAAATAAAATATAATAACAGTGGGATTACTTCTAAATGTACTCAAGCCTTACATTCTTGCACAAGACAATTAGCTTGAACGAGTTCTGAATGTGGCACCAGTAATCTGGAGTTGCTCCTAGGAATTGGTACTGAAAGGATGTGCAGTGGTGACACGAACGATCCTATATATATATATATATATATATATATATATATATATATATATATATATATATATATATATATATATATATATATATATATATATATATATATATATATATATATATATATATATATATATATATATAAATATAACTATTTATCCCCTTTTTTTTATTTTTTTATTATTATTATTATTATTATTATTATTATTATTATTATTATTATTATTATTATTATTATTATTATTACATAGTTTATTATTATTTATTATTATTATTATTATTATTATTATTATTATTATTATTATTATTATTGGAGCATATTACTTTTACGTCCCTATTTTAAAACTACTGCTTCAAATACAAGTTAAATGCTAGTAATATTCGCCAATATAAATATAAGAGATGTTTAGTGGTACTCATAATATAGATGTGCATTTTGGTATTTAACTTGCGAATTTTGAACATCTGCTTCGCAAAAAAAGTTATATTGATGTTTAAAAATGCTGAAGAACAACCTAAAGGTAAATCGCAATGATTTAAAATTGCCACGAGGGTTTGCGATTTACAGGGATAGTCGCAGTGATTCGGAGGTATTTCCGTTTCGCTTCAGTCTCAACCTGGTAATCATCTCTCACGCGTAACTCCCCCCTAGTTTCCTAATACAGGGTGTCCCACTTGCTATCAGCTCTAAATTTGCGGCATAGAAATGAAAGTATAGGTCAGAAGATAATAAATATTGCTGCGGACATACCTTCGTGTTTAAGAAGCGTGGTGTTAAGTCACGAGGAACTATGTGCTGGCTATTTTAAGCAGGGTGGCGTAACTTGCTACACTTCCAACGTTAGCATGCATGAAATTGAGTCCTTCTTTGAGGATCGGGTCATTTCCAATGGACTGTAGCCACCAAGGTTGCCTGACCTAAATTAAAGCTGTGGCTCCGAATATGGTGGCGGCTACCTTTCGTAACATGGAGGAGATTGTTCAGGCATACTTTGATACTAATGGCGATCACTTCCAACACTTGCTATGATGTCACCGCACTTCTTACACACCAGGGTATGTCCGTACAAAATGTTAATAAATTTTGACCATTAGTTTCATTTCTATAACCACAAATCTGGGACCGAAAGAGAGAGTGAAATACCCTGTATAATAAATAACATAAAATGCTCAACAACTTTTAGATATATAAATATATTTATATACATGAATATACATACATTTAATTATTATTATTATTATTATTATTATTATTATTATTATTATTATTATTATTATTATTATTATTATTATTATTATTATTATTATTATTATTAAATATTTATTATGCTTCAATCTTTAATTATTATTATCGCTTGCTTGCACTTTTGTAATTAATTTTGGTATTAAGTAAATAATATATATATATATATATATATATATATATATATATATATAGTATACACATAGATATATATATATATATATATATATATATATATATATATATATATATATATATGTAAAAGCACATGTATATATATATGTACAAATAAAAAGATATATATATATATATATATATATATATATATAAAGAGATATAGTATATATATATATATATATATAGAAAGAGAGATATATATATATATATATATATATATAGATACTCCTAAGAGTATAGTAGTGTAGGGAAAGAGAGTATATCTATATGTATATATATATATATATATATATATGGAGGAAAGAAAGGAATAATACGGAGGAAGGAATTTTTTCTTTATTTTTAACAGTAAACTAAAATTTCTTCCTCTTCTTTCTTTTTCATAAATCTTTTTGTGACAGAAGGTTTTTTCTGACACATTAAAATTGTCTTCACTAGAAATGAAATAAGCTTCTATCATCTGATTCAAACCTTTTTCTTTTGATAAAAACACAAAAGCAGCCTCTTCCCAATTAATAACATGGTCTTTTTCGGGCAAATGTTTAAATAATGCATTACTTACATTGCCTCTTCTAACTTCACCCTTAAGTTGCTCTTTTCTAATTTTTAGAGTTTTTAGAGTTTCTCCATAATTGGAATCACTGCATATAAGACAGGGTATTTTATATACCCTTCCTGCCAATTCACGCTTGGTAGTGTTATTATTAATCAAAAGTCGTGACACAGTTTCCGGGAAACTGAAAACCATATTAATATTAAATAGGTGATTAAACATGAATTTAAGCTCAAGAAGTTGTGGGGAAAAAGGTACAACTTTAGTATTTTCAAAATTAGCAGGGGAATTTTCTCTCAAACCAATAAAGTTTAGATAGGCATGCTTTTGCTTTTGTTTAATTAATAAAGGGTGATAGGCCAGTTTTTCGAAAGTAAAATAAATAAAATTAATTTCTTGTTGTAGGAATGGTGGATCGCAATAATGATATGCTCTGAGAAACATATTATACACAATATTCTTATAAATATGAATTTTTATGAGTATAATTAATATACTTTAGATAATTAATGTACTATAGATAATATAAAATACTATAGATATGTATAGATCGAACCTTGAAATTCGGGATAAGATGATTTGCTAAATTGAAAATGAATTTATTTTATTGGCGATTGATGTTCACAGCTTAAGGCATTAGAAACTCAGTTAAAAATTCCAGCAATTGTGGAATGGGGACATTAGTAAATAAACTAACAACATCAAAGCTAACTAAGCAATGATTGTATGGAATAAATCGATCCATCTTTTCAAGTCTACTAGGAGATGAGCGTGTTTATGAAAAATTAAATTCCGATCCTTCAAATTCACAAATATATCATTTTAAGAGATACGTTAGACCTCTAATTCCTACAGAAGTTTTTAAGAATGTCTCTGTCCCCAATCCCACACTCCCTTATTTATATGGAATTCCTAAATTGCATAAAGAAGGCGTGCCAGTAAGACTGATTATTTCTTCCCGTGGAGATGTCTTTTCCAACACCATATTATTTGGATTGAACGTTGTAATTTCTTTTAAAAGAAATTAAAACGTTAGATATAAATTAATTAAATGCAAAAAAATTTTATTGAAAAGATGGATCGATTTATTCCATACAATCATTGCTTAGTTAGCTTTGATGTTGTTAGTTTATTTACTAATGTCCCCATTCCACAATTGCTGGAATTTTTAACTGAGTTTCTAATGCCACACATGGTCCCTATACCCATTAGTGACTTCATTGGTTGCCTAAAAATTTGTATGTCACAAAACGTTTTTACTTTCCGGAATAAATTTTACCGCCAAATATTTGGAACAAGCATGGGAGGTAGCCTGAGCCCTATCATGGCTAATATATATATATGGAATTTTTTGAAACAAGGCTCCTTCCGCGAGCTCCCCTTTATTCACAAATTTTTACATGGAAGAGGTATGTGGATGACGTTATTGCGGTTGTACCTTCTTGTTTTTCAGTTGAACAATTTCTCATTCAAATTAATGATTTAACTCCTACAATTTCTTTTACTTTTGAAAGACAAATAGAAGGACATATTCCTTTTTTAGATTTAAAAATATTACAAACAGGAACCCAATTATCTTATAAAGTTTATCGTAAGCCAACCCATACAAACCAGCTTCTTCATTATTTTTCCTTCCATCCCCTTTATATTAAAAAAAAAAAGAATATTGTGTATAATATGTTTCTCAGAGCATATCATTATTGCGATCCAACATTCCTACAACAAGAAATTAATTTTATTTATCATACTTTCGAAAAACTGGCCTATCCCCATTTATTAATTAAACAAAAGCAAAAGCATGCCTATCTAAACTTTATTGGTTTGAGAGAAAATTCCCCTGCTAATTTTGAAAATACTAAAGTTGTACCTTTTTCCCCACAACTTCTTGAGCTTAAATTCATGTTTAATCACCTATTTAATATTAATATGGTTTTCAGTTTCCCGGAAACTGTGTCACGACTTTTGATTAATAATAATAACACTACCAAACGTGAAAAGGCAGGAGGGGTATATAAAATACCCTGTCTTGTGTGCAGTGATTCCTATTATGGAGAAACTCTTAAAACTCTAAAAATTAGAAAAGAGCAACATGGGGGAGAAGTTAGAAGAGGCAATGTAAGTAATGCATTATTTAAACATTTCTCCGAAAAAGAACATGATATTAATTGGGAAGAGGCTGCTTTTGTGTTTTTATCAAAAGAAAAAGGTTTGAATCAGATGATAGAAGCTTATTTCATTTCTAGTGAAGACAATTTTAATGTGTCAGAAGGTTTTTTTAACTTTGATCCTGTCACAAAAAAATTCATAGCAAAAAAGAAAGAATTTATTTTTGAAATAAAAATTGGATGAGAAGAAGAAGGAAGTGTGACGTCATTTTGCCTTTTTCCCTACGTGTATTTTAGTTTTTACCTTGTTAAAATAATAAAGAAAAAGTTTTCAGTTCTGAAGAGGAAACCAGGAAATTAGGTTTCGAAACGTTAACTTATCCCCCAAAATTAAATTTTCCTTTTTCATAGAAAGTTTTAAATGGTTTTAAATATCTTGTAATTTTTATATATATATATATATATATATATATATATATATATATATATATATATATATATATATATATATATATATATATATATATATATATATAAATAGTGTGTGTGTGTGTGGTGTGTGTGTGTGTGTGTGTGTGTGTGTGTGTGTGTGTGTGTGCGTGTAGGTGCGTGTGACTGTGCCATGCATAGTAGATTAAGAATTTACTGTGAGAGGGGGGGGAGGTCTTCCTTACCTCATAAATTTGAATAAATTAGTGCCTTACCTCAAGCGCATCCGAAAATATTAAGTAATTCCTCCATCCATCTGTCCCCGCAGCGCTTAAAAGATCTTCCATGCACGTTAGTTCAGGGTACGTCTTCATGGTTTTCATCTATTTTTATCCTCATCCCATCCCTCAATAAGCAATCTGTCCTGATTGATCTTCACACAGTCTCACACATACGTACATATGTGGATATATATATATATATATATATATATATATATATATATAATCTGCTAATAATAATAACCAAGATAATATGCCATCATAAAGTTTTATGATTTAATTTTTGTTTTGTTTTATTTTATGTACTTTCTATTGATTTTTTATTACTGACCTATATTTCCTCATTCAAAACTTTTATTAAGAAGTTGTAAAATAAAAAAAGAAAACAGCTGTGTATAGTACCATTTGTAGCTACTTTTATTTGGGCAAATAAAAACAAAAATAATTAAAAGAACTGTAGTTAGGAATTCATTGTGAAAATCAAGTTTCCTAAACTTAAAATTAAGTTTTCTTTTACGTAGAAAAATATTTCAAAACTTATTCAGCCGGCCATGATACCCATCCACATCGGAGCACACATCTTGTGGACAAAAGGTGCATAATTTGCAGATCTATATTAAATGGGTAAACAATTGTACAGAGTTTGAAGGTCCTAGCAGCATCTTTTAAGAATTTAAATGCCGATCCAAAGAAACTTATTTAGCATTTGACTGCACAGCACTGGCCCCTCCGGCGCGGGGATTTAGGCGGGATCGACCATATATCGTTATAGAAAAATTCGGCTCTTTATATATAAATTTGGGTACTAAATATATTGAATGTAATACATACTAAATGTATTTAAATACTAAATACATTATGGGAATATTTTTAAAAATATTAAATACACCCAATGAATATAAATCCATTTGTAAATACATTCTAATTAACGTAAACTAAAATATAAGGTACTTTACGAGTTCTCTTTTATTTCACGGTTACTGAGGAGCAAAACCAATATTTCAAACGTTTTGACTCTGCAAGAGAGTTTCTTTTGGAAATTAAGAGTCAATCACGCGAATAAGATTAAAAGCTCTACCGGTGACGAAGATGGTAACGTCGTGTTATAGCGCAAGAATACTTTTATGAGAGAGGATAGTAGTAGTAGGTGGGATAACAGAATCGTCCAGGGTGAAATTTGATGAAAACTAGGCGCCGTAAACATTATCCTTTTCAGCATCAGGTGGAAAAGCAGATCAGATTTAAAGAAGTTGCTGGAGATATTATTATCAGGCCAGGAAATTATTATCAATAGGAGAACCAAGGAGGTCAACGTACTTCCTTTTACTTATAGTACACTTTGCCAGTCTAATAAATATCCCTGCATCGATTTATAGCCGAATTAAAATTAGCTAAAGTGATAAGAAAACAAGAGCTTTTCCGATTGATATGCGTTCCGTTCCTAAATGTTACGAGAACAAATATCATTGAACCATGGATTCTCGAATGAAAAGATTTAGTCAAAGAAGGAATGAATATGCTCATCTCATCAGCGGTTACGACCTCTCCAACATTTTCGGCAGACTCCAAGCATGCTTAGTGCCAAACTGGATTTATTGCAAGGCTAGATATTGTAGAGGCAACGCAATGAGCCACAACTAGCCCTATTAACGTGCCAGAAAATATGTTTATGCGAGGGTGAATGTGATCTAGAGTATTATATCTGAGAACTGCAAGATTACGATCAGAATTATCACTAGGATGGAAAATGGTATATTTAAATCGAGAGGTAGCAGTAGTGAAGCACATGTCAAAAGTTTTTAAGAATTTGTTATGGCGCTCCAGAATTTGTGTAGGTTCTCCAATCAACTGTTCAAGATCGTTAATAATACTGAATGATTTGTCCTCCTTCCCTCCTATATCAGTAAGAGAGGAGCCCAACCACACATTATCGTATGCGCTGAAATTCCATAAATAGAGGACCTCAGCATTTGGAAGAGAAGATGCAACAGTCAAACTCAATATCTGGATGAGAAGATGTATGTCTCATTAGTAAAAAAAATGTACAAAAATAAAAATAAAATAAAAATAAAATAATCTGCTTCAAATGGGGAGCAGTTGCAGAAACACCAAGTTAATGGTAATAGTGTTATTGTTTATATAGACAAACTCCACCATTCAAACGAAAACTGACCAATGTTTCATCTAAGAGTTAAAGGTTATAAGACAAGGAATCCCTGAATATCTGTGACTCGGACATAAGTAAAATGTTAGGATGTGAGTTAGAGAGGTGATGCCAGTATATTCAAAGCCAACAATTAGGACACTGACATTACCAAAATTATTACAAAGACCACTTATAAGCACATCCCCAATTGTACGACTGCGCGAACCTTCCATTCAAGCAATCACATCGCCCATAGATGCAGATTGTCACACAAATAAACTAATAACTAATTTAATTTTGCCACTAGTAAAAATTGTATCTAAATACTCAAAGTATTTAATTTCAATAAGATTAATGATCTATAAATACATTTCTAAATAAATACAAAAATATATTTATATAATCATTTATATATATTTGTATTTAAACACTGCCCAACTCTGCATGTACGTATATGAGATATCAGGGCGATGGACTAATCTTTGTGATCGTTCGCCCCTGTATGAAGTATGACTCACACATCTGGAGTGGTTCCTCTTATCAGAACTGCTGAGTCGGAGCCGCTTGCCCGCAGGGTTTTGGATGGAGTCAGAGTCGAATTATTTTGAGGGGATGGAGCCGGAGCAGACAAAAAAAGGACAGCTTCCGGCTCCGACAATCACAAATATCCTTACCCTACAGCAAATAAAATTTAAGTAGTAGACTTAAATACTGGAAAATTTTATAGAGAATTGAAGAATCTAATTAATGCATTCGAAAATAAAGAAGATATTTTAGAAATGACAAAAAAATCAATAGAAATAAGGGAAAGAATGTTAACTGAAAGCAAAATATTTTTGTCGGCCATCTATGTTGATCAACAGTTCAGAATCTTTCTCAGAACTGAAGGTGCGAGATTAAAAACTAGGAATGCTCTTTATGAACTAGGACTTAAAATGAATAGCACTAATCGAACAGTAACCTTGATCAGAGTCAGACAGTTCATCAGTTTTGGATTCTTGTAGTATCTTGTAGAACGAAGATGAAGAAACTAATTTTGATAGATGATGGGACAATTAAAGCAGGCAGAAAAGCGATTGAAAAAAAAACAATCAGACATTAAAAGACCTTGAACCCAAAAATCCTCTAGAAAAATATAAAGTAGAATTCCATAATGCATTATATTAACCAAAAATCCTATTTAACACTTATGAAGAGAATCCCTTACTATCCAAAACTTTTGCAAAATGCTGCTTGCACAGATACGGCTTTGCCCCCACTTATATGAGTGTTATGCGCTTATTTTCGGATTTAAAAATAATAGAAATCGGATCTAAGGACATTATAAAAGGAGGGTTTTATTGAAGTAGTTTTATTTTTAAGAAAATCTTTTTAAATAAA
>JABUQX010036927.1:0-10000 GCA_015478945.1 Trachelipus rathkii | reverse complement strand
CAGCTGACAACGAAATGGTGACGAATACATCGTTTCAATACTATTTGTGAATTAGCATCAGAAAAGAAATGATATAACAGGTTAATTTTGTGATATTTAAGGGTGTATGTTGTTTAAGTGGTAATTATTTCATTTTTTAATTATTCTATTATTACTAGGGAAGCATTGGGCGTTTCCTTCTGCTTCATGGACCGTTAATTCCTTTTGATAAACGATTATTAATAAATATACCTATATCTAATAGTATTAATAATAATAGCTATATTATATATTATATATTTTATATAATATATATATAATTATTATATATATAATATAATATAATATATATTATAGTATATATATATTATATATATATATATAGAGCGTTGGGCTATTGTTTCCTCTTTCTTTTCTGCATATTTTCTACAATCCGCTTAAGTCATGAAAGGAAAAAAAATTGTGATTTTTTAATATTCAAAATGAAGATTCAATAGTGGCCTAAGACAGACTTGTCACTTATAGCCCTTCCATACCTTCATTTTTTTTGTGTGTTTTGAACATTAATACATTTAAAATATTTTGCTCTAATAAATATTAAATCTTTAATTTGTATCAAAACTCAATTCCGGCATTTTTGCTTTTTTATTTTTTTAATTTTTAAAAAAGAATTGAGGGGTGGGGGGGTAGTATAGTGTGATTTTGATCCTCTCAGATATCCTTTTAAGGGGGCAATGGATCAAAATTTTAGCTGGGAAGTGCGTGTGAGATGTAGCTTTGAGCGTTGGAGGGGCTTGTTGAGATTTTCATGTATGTGTTGTATCGAAAAGGAAATTTTAAAAAAAGTTCGCTCACAAATTTGCAAGTTTTTGCACCAGCTGATAAACAGAGTTTTAATATTTGTAATTAATGGAGGACATATTTACGGTTGCGTGGCACCTGAATACACCATTCATTTAAGCGAGCATGATTAATTACAGATATATTGCAATACTATATATATATTTGAGTGTAGTATATAATATATATAGTATATGTGTTATATATAGTATAAGGCTATGATACTAGTGAAGTAGGTATTATATTAAGGATATCTATTATATAGTATATACTTATATTATATTATATTATGTTTTGTGTGGGGTGGGGTTACTCTAGTAGAGTTCTCGTGTCCAGTCCTCTTCTCTCTCACCGAAACCGCAGATTGACCACATCATACCATGTACCCCTGGTGACCCTATAAACCCACAACCGTAGACCGAGTTTTGTGTGACCTCTATAGTGTGTCGCGTGTGTGCACTTTTCAAATATATAGAAAATTAACATGATTATCTTAAAAAAAAACAAAAAACTAATATATAATAACTAAAATATATATTATATAATTATTAAAATTAAAATAAATATATAAACACTAAACTATATACTATATAATAAATATTATATCATTAATAAAAATCAAAATTAATTAATAAATAAATAATATAATACTAATATAATTAAATATTTTATGATTAATAAAAAAAAGATCATTACATTTTATTTATGTCATTATATAAATCAAGTTTTTTAATAAATATAACTCCTCCCCCTCCTCCCTTCTCCCTTCTCCACTCCTCCCTCCCTCTAATCATCATCCTCCTTTCATCATCTCACTCCATTATCATTCTCCTTATCCCTTCTCCTCCTCCCTCCCTTATTCATTCACCCCCCCATCATCTATTCTCCTCCATCCTATCATCTAATCATTAATGTTCTTTTACTACATCTATTCATCTTATATCTATACGAGCGATTCAAACGCATCGTAGTGGCATCTAGCGTCCCCCCCGCCCCCCGCGCCCCGGGAGCTACATCCTCCTTCTAATTTATTACTTCACTTAATTCATCGTCATCTATCTCTGTATTATATAATCTAATTAATTATGATTGTTATTATGTATTATTTTTTCTTTATTATTTTGGTTATTATATTCTTTATTATTATTTTTTTTCTTGTTATTTGTAAATTTATATTTATTATTATTTTTATTTTTATTTATTATTAATTATTTATATTATATTATTAATAATAATAATATAATAATTAAAATATTAAAATATATATAATATATATATATATATATATATATTAAGTTGTTTTTACAAATGTTATATATAGATCTATATATATAGATATATATATATATGATATTATATATAAATTTGAAATCTGATAATGTTGTATATATATATAATATATGTATATAGATATCGATCTCGTCTCTCGTATCTCTATATATATATATATAATGATTAATGATGCCTTATAGATTAAGTGTGTGTATGTATCTATTTGTTATTTAACTTATTATCACAAATTTTACACACTAGCGCATCATTATTATTTTTGATTTATTTTTAATATATATATTATTGTTATGTATTATTCTATATTATTATTATTATTTACTGATTCCACATTGGTGTGGGTGACACGTACACCGAAACAGAACAGTAGTAGAAAAACATTCACTTTAGTGAAATTCTCGCAGTCAGAAATACCTGGGTTTTAATATTAATAGAGTATAATAATCTATAATAATATAATAAATACATAATAATAATAAATATATAAAAATAATAAAATAAAATAAAATATAAAGAAAATATAAATCAAAAAAAAATATAATAAATATAAAAAAATAAATAAATAAATAGAAATAAAAAACTAAATAAAAGAAAAACAATTAAATAAAATAATAATTTAAATGAAATAATAGAAATCAAATATATATAATAATAATAATATATAATTATATAATATAGATAGAATATATAATTATACTTTATTAAAAATAAGCAATTGAACTCTAAAAGATATATATCTCACTCATCTTCAATATCCATACATCAATCCAATACATACAATAAAACCTACTTCTATATAATACTAAATCATCTCTCTATATTCTATATACAATTATAACAATATATAAATATATATCATCATTTAATCATATATATAATATATATAATAAATATACTACATCACATTTTGGCAGAAGCTTGGTGGTATCATCTACTACTCATAATACATCTAATAACCAAAAAAAAAAAAAAACCTCTCTCCTCTCCCCCCTCCCCTATCCCCCCTCTCCTCTCCTACCCAACCCCCCACACTACCCACACCATACACCATACCCAACACAACACCCCCACACACCCACACCACCACCACAACACCATTTCGCTTCGAACAATGAGCCCTTGAACACCTCCTCACTCATACTTGGCTCCCCCTTGATACTGCCATCATCCTACCTCTCATTACTTATCTCTTGAGCCTACCGGCCTGCGGCTTCGCATGGGCCCGCCAAGCTCACGTCTACGTGCCTGCTGTCGCCCCCTCCTCCCTTTCCACTAAAAAATTATATAATGGATTTTGCCTACCGATCTATTAAATACTATAATAAATATATTAGTATTATATATATTATATATATATATATATATATATATATAGTATATATATAATATCTATATCATATATATATTATATTATATTATATATATATATATATATATATTTATATATATATATATATATATTGTATATATATTACAACTATTTTTTTATATATCTTTATACTATTTATATAGATATATTAATTTTTTTGCACTAAAAAAATTAAATAAAATGTTATTTCCTAAGATCTATTTAAATTAATTATTTATAAATATATATATTAACTGTTCTAATATATACTAATATATAATATATATATTATAATATATTCATATATATAGTAATTATTTTAATTATATATATATATTATATAATATATACTTATATATATTATATATTTATATTATAATATATATATATATATGATCTTATATGATATTATATAAAATATAGTAGTCAGAACGTCTTCCGCCGATTTTTAAAAATAACAATAAACACGAGAAAAAGCATAATACATGAAGAATAAAAGATTTTGAGTCATTTGGAAGAAAAAGTACCAACCTGTCAAGTTTGAATTTTCCATAGTTTTTTTAGATACAAAAATTAAAAATCATAGGATATCCTAAAAAAATAATGTGAAAAATCAAAAATGGCTTGTCAAACTTCGTCCATTGTAGAATAATTGTTTCATAGGCTTCTATAAAAATTGGAGAGTTGTCGTATCGATTTTAGGCCCTCTAGTTCAAGTTATGACAAGATTTGTTAGTGATTGAATTATTTACTTGTGTCGAAATCTAACAAGAACTAGCTTCCTGGACGGAATGACGTTGACCTAAACCTGGATGGATCAAAAATGAACAGTCTATGGGAGTTTTACAACTTTGAGAGGCTGTACTTTTTTTCCTAAAGAGAGTCTCTTTAATTGTTCGTTTTTTTTTTTTTATTCCTTATTATTATTTTTTATAGAGTGATGATGCGATGTATTTTATAAAAATCGGCGGGGAAGACGTTCTGCGCTACTTTTAATAAATATATATATCTACATATATTATAATATATATAAATATACTAATTTTATATATATATATATTATATATGTATATATATATATTTATAATTATTATATATTATATATATACTATATATATATATAATTTATATAGGTCGAGCTTGCTAATGGCGGTGGTTTGGTGGACTTCTTTAGTGAGCAGAGGCCCCCTATTTAAGAGGATGGTATTTAGAATCCTTTTTAAATGATGTATTTATTTCACAAAGGTAATAAAGATTTCAATGTAGAAGTACAAGAGTCCCTTCGTGTTGAGATTACTCTTCTTCGTAAGTCTTTCAGTTGTTACAGAGCTGTTCCTCGCTTTACATCCGTTGCCTTACTCTTTAGAGAAATTGCGGTCAGATTCGGACGCGCGCACCTTTTCTTAATTTACCTTCACTAGCCGAAGTAGTTGTGTTTTGAGAGAGTATCTTGAGTGAAATTTATTTCTTTGATTCTTAGAATATTGCTTTAATATGATTTGTATTGAGTGAGAGCTTTCAAAGGACGGGTTATATTATTTCATTTCATTATCGACTTATGCTAAAGTTTTTGCTCGCGCCAATCTTAGTAAGTAAGACATAAAATTAAAATTTTTTAAGTATATATGGAGTACACATTTTAGCTTCCGGCTAAACACGGAGTGAGAACGTATGTTATAATAATTATACAGAGTATAAAATTAACCTTCTTCAAATGAATTATATTGATGAAGCATTACAATGACCAAATATAAACATTTCCAATGAAGGTAAATGATACTAAAAAACATAAGTGTATACGTTCCATGGAAATATCTAATTATGTCGAGACAAAGTAGATTTACAACTTTGAAGGCCATAGTGTATATTCAATCGAGACTAACCTGGTTACAATCGAAGATCCTAAAGCTACATATACCCCTATATTGATAAATAAAATACATATAATGTTAATATACAGAAATAAAGTGCATTCAAGAAGCATATATGAGTTATATCGTTTTCGATTATAAAAAACATAAAAATTTAATGTAAAAATACAAAAATATGTGACTCAAAATGTGATATGAAACAATTGATTATTCAAGTTAAATAGGCACAGTCGATCGAACGTTGATGCAATGAAGAGGGATCCAGTATAAGGGCGTTTCTAATGTATCCATGATTTGATCAATTGCCACGTCGTAGTTTTTCAAAGCATAGTAGTACTTTCGATTTCATGATACCTTGTTCAGACAAAATCTCACTGGAGCCATATACAAATCCTGTTATTTTGAAAATTTTTCAGTAAAAAGGAGCACGGTCACAGACCATTATAGATTCGAAAAGGGAATCAAGTTCGTAGGGATCCAATGAATTTCCTGAACCATAATCCGAACTTAAATGAATGAGATCATTCGTAAAGGAGAAGTTTAATAGTGAGCGCGAAGTTGCTTGAATTTAGCTTTTATTTGAAAAATATTCTTCTACTAAAGGGAGCGTCACAGAATACATTTAGGAATTCGAAGATCAAAGTTGTGTGATCGCAGAATAGTTTCTGGCCAATGATCCGAAATTATGATGAAAGAATCCACGAGTAAGGAAGGTTGCTATGTCTAGCGATGAATCGTCGAACTGTGATAGTTGTGAAAGCTGAGCCATATCAATTTTTAAAAAAATGAAAATTGTAGTTTGAGTTATTGCTATTTCATTTTGGTATAAATGTTTTTTGATGAGATTTTATATTATGATGGTTTTTTGCTTTTTCTCATTTTTGTTTTGTTTTTTAGAAGGCGGTAGATTGAAAAGTACTTGGGTGTTTTTCGGGTTCACAATCTATATAAGGTCATTGACGTGTAGTTGGTGTTCTTTAAGAGCAGCGTTAGGTGATGGTTAATTTAGAAATCGATATTTTGAACTGATGTATTTTACTTCAAATAAGTATAAGATATTCATGAAAGTAAAGTAACAAAAGTCTTTCTGTTGAGATACTTCTGCTTGTAGGCGAAATTGGAGTACGCCTTTTCCAGCGACGGTTTTCCACCCCTTGCTGAATCATTATCGTTGTTAGCGAAATTTGTGATCAGAAGATTCAAGTCGCAGCCTTCCTTAAAAGTTTTCTTTGCCGCAGGAGGTTTCTGTGAGAGAGTTCTTGAGTGAATTTATTTTTGATTCTATTTGTTAATTTTATTGAACCTGTAATCTGGAACTGACGAAGTAAAACTAACAGGAGGGTTAATATTCATTTCTTTCGACTTCTGCTAACAAAATTATGTGCCGGCAATTTAGGATAAATCACGACTGATAACAATGACATTTTTTACCAATCTAAATGGAGTACTACTTAATTACATCATATTATATAAATATATCTATTATTTATCTATAATATATTTCAATTCTTAATATATATTATATTTAATATATCATTATATTCTATATTTCTATATATGTATGTATAGATATATATATTTATTAATTATTTATTATATATTTTTATTACATATTTCTATATTTAAATTATGAAATATTATAACTTAAATAAAATTGTAATAAATTAATATATAATAATATAATAATGTATAATATCATATAAGATAATAATTTAATAGAAGAGCTTATATTATAATAATAAATGACATACATAAATTAATTTATATATATATTATAAGTCAATACACACACACACATAAACTTATAAGATTAAAAGTTATATATATATATAGTCTATTTATTATTATAATATTTATATTATTATTTAGCAATTAATTAATGATATATGTATATATATTAATTTAATATATATATATTATTATTTAATTAAATTATATATTTACTTTAATGAATTTTATGTTATTGTTATACTCGTATGTTAACAAATATATAATTATATATATATATATCATTATAATAATATTTTAATTATTATAATTGATAATGAAATTCCTGATTATTTTGTTTAATCGTCATAATTTTTTATGTATATTATATAATAATATAATAATGAATATAATTTAATAGTTATACCTAAATAGATAAATATAATAATAATAATAATTTTTATATATAATATATCTTAATCTTTAATAAATTATAATATTATATATAGTAATTAATTTTTAATTTTATTATAATATTATGTAATATATATAATTAATATTATAATATTAATTATATATATAATTAATATATAATTTAATAATATTATTAATTTAAATAGTTATAAAGGAAACTAGAAAAACGACAGAGCTATAATGTTATAAAACCGGTTATATTACTATCTGGTACAATAGGTAAACCTCAGATGGAGATACATAATAGAGTAATAAGGTGAATGAATCGCTATATACCCTCCCGGAATAAAGAATTAATTTATATAAGTGCTTTTAGTTGGAATAATTTAATTTAGGCTTAAGGGTACGAACAATCAAAGAGACAGTTTTCATTTCAGTACGTGTTACATAGAAACCCACTAAGTTGTTCCCTCTCTCCAAATAGATCTGGCTTAGGTTTAGACTTTATTACACTATCATCCACCGCGAATAAATACTACCCTAGGTTATTTATACCACTTCGTGGGGTGACATGTGGATCCTGGTACCTCTTTCCCAGTTTGTTTGCTGGGGTTTCTTGGTACCAATGTGTAGGTGTATGGTGTCCCTGGCTAAGTCGAATGGTCCATTAAAAATTATAATTTTGATTCACACCTCCGTCCAGGTTCCTCAGTTATTTATGTTTGGACTTTCTCATTCAATTCTCTCGGTGAGTTGAGTTAAATTAATTCTGTTCTAGAGTCGCCACACAACAACACAAACACCCTAATACACCCAGAATAATTATTTACGTCATAGTACTTTTTTATATTGTTATATAATATTATATATTCATATTATATATTTAATAATATTATATAATCATAATATATATTAATATATTATATATATTTTAATATAATTATATTATTATATATTATATACTATTATATTAATATTATATTTATTACTATAGGTATTAGTATATTTATATATTTATTAGTTATTATTTATTATAATATATATTTATAAATTATTACTCCACTTCTTTACTTACCAATGACAGTACTATAATCTTATACATTATCATAATATCATTATAACTACTATACTACTTATATATATATGAATATTATATTATATTATATTTATTATATATATAATATTATTTAATTAGATATTATAATTATATATGATATAACTATTATTTAATTATATAATTATATATATATTTATTAATATTAAAATATTTATACTATATATTAATTATAATAATTTAAATATATCTAAATAAAGGCTATGTATTATAATATTATTATTTATAGTATAATATATAGGGTAGATATATAAAGTATATATAAATATTATATATTTTATATATATTATAAATATAGTTAAATTATATATATATATATATTATACTATAAATATATATATAATTATATAATATATTATTACTAATATTATAATATATAAATATATTTAATTATAGTTAAATACTATACATAAAATATATATATATTAGCTATTTATAAAATAATAATATATAATGATTTATTTTATACGCATATATGTCTTATGACTTTTACTCTATCTTTATAAAACCTTTTGATATAATTATATATATATATTATATTTATATTATATATTATATTTTATTATTATATATATTTATTTAATATATATATTTATAAATCTAATCAATCACCAATTTATTTAATATTATCTATATATAATTTTATATATATATATATTAATATATATTAAATTATTGCCATAGGTTTTTTTTTTCTTTTTCTTCCATACATATAATATATATATAGAGACCCTTTCTAATGGAAATGGTGTAAACATATTTCTAGAAATATGAAAAATGTATATTGATGGTTAATTTACAAATTATAAGTACTTTCTTTTTCACAAATAAATGACTATTTTACATTAAATTATACTTTGCAAAAATTAGTTTGAGTGTATATATTTTTAAGATTTTGCCAAATTTAATTGACACTAATTTACACACATTATTTTAAGATAAGCGGCGCTTTTCTTTATAAAGTTCACCTTTCTACTAACGGGTTAGTAAATGGATGAAATGTGAGAAGTGTATTCCCAGCTCAAATATAATTTTTTAGATCCATTTTCTCTCCATTTAAAACTTTGGATTTATTTGAGGTTGTGTCATCCGATTAAGAGACTTTAAAGTTGGGTTTTGTTTTATAATTAATAATAATGAATAATTTATGAAAATTATTGCTTAAATTGTAAATTGTTTACGTTTGATACAATGTACTTTAAATGTATAGCTGTTAGAGCAAATATTATTTTTTTATAATTGCTTTTATATATGTTCATAATACACATTAAAAAAATGTTAGGTTGGGTGAGGGGTAAAGTGAAGGTGTCTGTCGGCCAGTCATTTGATTCTCTCGTTATGATATTATAGTATATATTCTATATATATCTATATATATATGCTTATTTAGGGATTAAAAATAGATTACTTTAAAAATTGAATGTAACAAAATTAACG
>JABUQX010036926.1:42500-70964 GCA_015478945.1 Trachelipus rathkii | reverse complement strand
AATAATCTTCTTCTATCCGAGATGAATAATCCATTATTAGTTACTACATCCTGACGGATAATTACTCTTTTAGGACAACAAGAATCTTGTTTTTATGCATCAGTTGCGATAAGTAAAGGAAATCACACGGAAGTATGAAAAATCTCAACTACAGCTATGGATCACTATATGTTTTAATGAGTATGTTGGGTTGGGGTATTGCGATTACCTCCCGTATATCTGAAAATTCTGTGTTAAATGCCCGTACCTAACTAACATCGAAGACACTGTGTACTAAAGAAACTGGAAAGTACAAAGCATATATGTACTATTTTGGTTTCCAGGTTTTGTCATAAAAAATTTTGAAGAAACCATTTATATCAATTTGTATTAGCAGAGGAGCTCAATTACGTAGTAAATTAATTGACACAAACGAGAGAGAGAGTTAAGGGATAGGAGAGCATGCGCACGTTCAATGACGTCCAACCAACACTACCATGCACACACTGTTTCATCCTTTCCAAAGATCCAGTATGGAGAATAAGATTTCATAAGTTATATCCATTAAATATTTATCTTCCCTTTGAGGATATCGCCCCCTGGCTAGAGATGTACTCTCCACGAAATATTTTCTCGCACATCATCATATATTTCCAGTGAGACTCATCACCTGATAATTCCCATCAGCCCTTAACAGGACCTCTTTGACGCGCCATACAAATCTGTTGATATCTATAATTTAACAATATTGTTCTGAAATAATAGGAAATATAAATACACAGTATATATTAAATGAGCTATAAAGTGTATGATTGTTTTATTTCTCTTCTTATATATATGTAATATAACGTAATACACTCCCAAAGTTTTGCAGAGAGAGTGAGTGCCAATTAATAAAAGAATTATTTGTATTACCTCATAGGTTTTATAAGATCTGTGTGAAATACAACACATGTAACGTCAAACACAACAAATTCTTTGGATACAACTCAATTTTCAGGGAAGGTTGCAAGCTAATTCCTTCTTATGAAATCAGTCACATCCCTCGAAAGTGAGGCCACCTATACCAACCTCCAGAATACAAATATCCTTTGCGCTACACAACAACACACAATTTTTCGTGTTGGCCCAAAAAGATATTTAGGAGACTGAGAACTAAATAGAAGGAATTTTCAGAAAGAATTTTTTCCGTAAGTGTCCAGAAGCACACACCGCCGAGAGAAGGTGCTAATATCCCTATATTAAGCGTAATAAGTTGAAAAGGCACGAGCGCTAAAGGAAAGCTTTAATTAGACAGTAGGATGAGAAGTAGCAAATTTTATGTATCTTCCACACCCCTTAACTAGATGAGGATCGGTGTGAGTGTATAATAAATTGTTACATAAGGTGGGTATTATAAGTTCTCTCCCTTACTAAACTCACAGGGTTTGCAGTAGGGAGATCATGATCAATACACTGAAAGAGTAGCTCAAAATAAGCGACAGTCACACCCAATTGATCTTCTAAACTATGATAAATTCTTTCAAAACACGCACTATATGTGGAGATCGACGATTGATGATGTAATAATAATCAAACTATATTCACATCAGAGAATATTTTATTTATTACGAAAAATTATTGCTATTAGTAGCTACAGTTCTAAATATTATGGTACCCAATATAGATGGATATATCCCCAAATTACCTAATAATAATATATAAAATAGTATATATAATGCTAAAATAGATCACCTTTTCAAGGTAATAATATATTATATATTATTACTGATCCAGATGAGTTATAATATAAGTTTTCTAAGATTTGGTAGTATGAGAACCGTAAAGGGCTAACCTGAGCAAAAGATATAACAATGTAACTAGATTACATTTGCATAGCTTAGAGTTTCGATCAATAATGGATTTCTAATAGTGAAATATAAGAAAAAAGAGTATTTAGCGTGAATTACCACTTAGGTTTGAACACAAATAAAAGATCTCACTTTACTATGAATTGTAATGGGGATTTTGGCTGAGCTCTGTTGTGGCCACCACAGAGGAGCACAGAATTTAGATGTGAGTATAGCAGCAATCTGAGGTAGCTGCGCCAGAGTAAGTGGTTTGGGTAGAGACAAAGGAATAAAAGATCTTATAAATATGCAGTCATATTCAAAAAGCATAATATAATACGAGGGAGAAGGACAATCGCAATATGGCCACCAAAAGACTAAGGATATTTTATTCAAGTATGACCTTAAGATTAATTTAAGCTTCCTTTGTGTAATATGCCAAATAGTTTATGCGTTAGGAATATTGCTATTTCACGTCATAGTATGAAACAAAATATAGTGTGCCGTTCGCAAAACATTGTCCTCTGAATTGGCCACACATTTTGTAAAAAATTTTCCCTTATCTCAATTAAGAGAGGAGCGAGTAGAATATATGCTGGCGAGGAAAAAATGTATAACGTAGTATAGCGAGTACTAAGAAAGTGATTGCGCGGTCTCTTCACATGGAGCACCGCGGCGAAGGAGCCTTACGAATGTTTTATGTAATGATAGCAGACCCCGAAAAAAATTTTGAAATGGTTGATTCGGAAGAGTAGAAAAAAAAATTAATTGAATTTTTCAACTTTTAAAAAAATTCAAATGCGTTTGAAAAGTGAAATATTGGGATTTTTTTTTTATACTGTATACCCGATCAACATCAAAATTTTCAGGGCGTGGTAATAGTCCCGGGGCCGGATGCAATCTTTTTTCATATAAATATTATATATATTATATATAATAATATATATAATATATACTATTTTAATAATATATATAAATATATATATATAATATATATATAATAATATATATATATAATTATATATATATATATATAATATAATTAAATATTATATATATATATATATTAATAATAATTATATATAATATATATAAATATATTATATATTAATATATATATAATATAATATAATATATTATATTATGTTTTGTGTAAGTTATGTTATTTTTTAAGAATATTCTTCATTTATTAAATTTCGTTCTTGTTTGTCTTGCCAATTATTGGCCCCTTTAACCTACGTGTCAGATGCACAGTGCGCTGCAATTGAGGGATATCCCTCATTGTATATGATGAGAGTGACGTAGTCTATAAAATCATAAGATATATTAGTGTGGAAAACACATTTCCATTAATCGAGGAGTGCTATATGGTCAGGATATATTGTTACTTAATTATTATCAGCACAATACATATGTAGGGCCAAGTTACAACGTATAAGGAACGTATAGTGACATTATATAACATAATATAATATAGTAAAACATTATAATAAGGTGCAAAATACTAAATAGTATATATGATTACAAAAGATCACAGTAAAAAATATGAATATATTATAAAAAAAAGAACCAAGGTAAAAATCACTTATTTTAAAATAAATAAGATAACAAATCAATCCACGCTATGTTAGCACGTACCTGAGAGAGAGTATAGATACATGAGTTTATGAGATGAGAGTACAGCGTAAATAACTGCTGAAGTAACTGACTCATAAGATAATAGGTTGATATTTTCATCTCTCTTGATATAGCATATATAAATCATTTTCCATACCAAGGATACTCACTTGGCAAAAAATATTGGTATTATGAGTAATACACAATATATTATATAATAATAAATATAAATTTATAATGGTAATAATATATAGTGGCTATCACGATCTATATATACTACCTATCTAATAATAGATCATTTTAATTATGGCTTGTTCAAATATACTTATTCATTTGTATTTCACATTTATCCACCCCATATATACCAAATGAAATACATATTATATATATAATATAAAATATACTATATTATAATAATATATATAATATTATATACTTATAAAGTATATATATATTATAATAAGCTATACCCGTATATATATATTATATGAAGCTAACTAATAACGGTAAGTGATCTATTATATCATAGAGTGAGTATGCGGGTTAATACTATACTCAACACCTAAGTTATTAACATATTCACCACCCATAATAATATATAACATAATATATTATATAAAGATAATTAAATGAATACCTTTATATATATTTAAATCTATTATAAATACTCAAGTTTATTTATCATTATATAATATAATTATAATATTTAATTAAGAAATAAAAGAGTGAGAGAGAGATATAAATAATTATAATTATAATATTTTAATATATATAGAGTATTAATTGACATATATATAGGTCAGAGTTTATATATATAAATGTGAGACCTATCTATGTAATTATATTATCAGCCCTCCACACTTCATGTGAGAGTCATCCACCATTATAGTCATTAACCACACTAAATTAGCACTACATACATTAGTCTAAATAATAGTTATATATTATATTAAATTAATTATATTAATAGGTAATAATTAATAGTAATTATAAAACTATCATAATAATAGTACTACGGAGTACTATAAATATAACTATCACTCATTCTATATAGTATGATTCCTATCAAGTATTACTCATATACCTCCACCAAATATAATATAATACATATATACCTATAATAAAAAATAAAAGTAATTAATTTACCAATTTGTAATCTATAAAAGCTATAATATAATACCCGACTATAATGGAGATTTCACTAAATTTATAAGTAAATACTCACTTGAGAGTGAGAGTCTCACCAAGTCTAAAATATATACCCACTATTTAAAAAATACAAATTTAAATATAATAAATAGATAGGTATACCTATTAAGTATAACTAGCTACATTATGAGGGGTAACACTCACTACAATGCTTAATAGAAAATATATAATTCCACCACAAGTTAACCATAAAAAATATAATAAAAAATAAAGGGATTATGTAATTATACTATTAATAAAGAAAAGCCCCGGGGCGTTTCGAAGCTATGTCGGCAACCACTACCAACAGGGCTAGGGAGGGTCTCCGTAATGCTTCTGAAGTATCCAGCCCCTTGTGATGTCATACTGAGAGGTTGCAAACCCGACCACACAATATAAAATATATATATAATTATATAGCCTACTTATTAAAAAGCGTATAAGATAGGCTGGACGATGTAGGAGCGGAAATGGTATTACGAGACTAGGGTATAACAAGCGAAGAGTAGTATTACCCTCAAAGTCAAACCTAAAGAATAAATAATTTATAAATAGGGGAGAAGATAATATCACACTTAGGTTAAAGAGCCAGAAATAATCCTCTGCTAGTTAATATCCACTCATGCTCACATAATATGTTTTTTAATCATATAAGACATTATATTCTCATACTCTTCCCCCCCCGCCCAAACCCAGTCACTAAAAATCCACCGCATGATAGGAGTAAAGATCATATAAGTGTGACATATATAACGGTAAACACACCTCACAACTTAGAGCTGTTGACTCCCAATCACTTTAGAAGAGGAGCGTATTATATGAGCTGTTTCTAACTGTGCCTGAAGTCACACATATGGCGCGAGGATTGCATTAAACAAACACATCACGCAACAGCACCGGAACAATACTTAAAGGAAGCCCGCATAGCCCTATTTTAAGATTCTGGGCTCATAAAAGCCATATACTATATATTACCATATTAAAATAATAATTTAAGAAGCCACAGCAAATGCGTATAAGTGTTTGCACAAGAGAGCGACTCGCGCAGACATAAGCTCGACTGCTACCCACATCATATTCTATGTATGCACTCGTCACTCCAACACACACACACCGATCAAACCGGCGATATATTGACTGTAACACTGAGCCCTGCGAATCAGAGCGCGAGAGGAGAACAACACACTTCACACCTTATAGATGTGATAGGCCTAATAATATACTACTGAGTCGTTTTCTCTATATGTTCTATAATTTATTTCTCTTAAATTATATAAATTTTTTTTTATTTTATTATTTGGTGTGTTTAAATGATGAGATAGCGGGCCATTGTCACCCTGGCAGCTTAAATGGCCTAGGAAAATGTCATCCTGCAGCATCCAAAACGGCGACATGACTCTAGAGTACATACACACGAAGAAAAGGGCAGAGCCTACGTGAGTCAAGAGAAGGAGAGTTTGCTGATGTTAACACCGCAGATTTAACACACACTTGCTGCGATAGCACAAGTCAACAAAGACGTGAGAGGTATACCCCCTAAATTTCAATATTGACGCAAAACCCGTTCACTTCCTGGACGGCACCTAATTTCTATCCAAACAGTTCTCACACATTATCGTACGTACACACACACAGCTTTAAAGTTGGGAGGAAGAGAATTAAATTCGGAGAGGATCGAATCCAATATCAGCATGAACTATTTAGGAAAGAGATCTACAATTCCCATATCTAAGATACGAGCTCATCCTCGGACAGGAAAGAAGGTAATCTTCCACACCGAACTATGCACGACTTACGCCTATGCGGAAGTTCTTATCACTGTTAACCCCGGGAGATACAATAAAATTATTCTTTTTCTTGAGGAAGGGCTGAGACACGGCTAATATTCTCGTATAGAGGCTCATTATACCAAGCAATATGAGACCAGGTAGTCGGCGTGATACCATCACGCTCTACGTATAACCGCGGTCATATAATACTATTTAATCCCACACTGAGGACGAATATATATCAAACCAAATAAATATAATTATAAATCATGTTGACCGTTATGGCCGAAGAGGTGGCGATGTCACGTCATTTAACTTCATCACCCTTCTGCCCCACCATAACCTCTGTATTACGTTAGTACTCGAGCTCAACTAATAAATAGATGAGATAATTAAGAGGGATTAAAAGGACCTATAGAGCTAACACCTACACTCCGACAAAGATAAAATACTGATCTAGCAACACTTAGCGTGTAACAAGATTTCATTGGGGTAGTAAACTGGCGAAAATAAGACATACGAATATAATATAATTTTGCGTAATATCAGTAAAGCACAAGAGCAGCGCATGAAAGTTGTATATTGTAAATTAATCACTAAAAATATCCCAGTATATAGGCTAGCAACACTCACATATATTAAGTCAAACCTCAGTATCACAAATGGATCTAAATAATAATATTGGTAATATTATTTTGAGGCTTTCACTAACTAGAGAGCGAGGAGAATATATTATGTAATATATATATCATATTTTCTCATAATATTCCATATACTAATCATTGTGCAGTACATTTGACAATATAACATTGACAGTTTCAGTAAGCAACGTAATATTATCATATCTCACACATACCATATCATACATATATTATATTTTTAAAGTTTTATTATCCTATCCACTTTATCTCTTCGGAGTTTAATTTTATTCTATATTAACCATATAGTAGTAGAGAGTTATAGAGCATTATGCAACATATATCTATGAATAATTTACAAACATGGAGAACATAATTCTGTGGATTTCAGAACCCTAATTTTACTGAAGGTTTATAATTATAAATCTTTACCTATATACAACATTGATATTATAATATATATTATAATATATTATATAATAGTAAATTAATATTTATATTATATATTCTATAATCATATTTAAAGGGGCACATATATGTATATTCATGAAAGCAGAGTCTCCTATTTGATGCTACGTCAGTGTTAATATTATTTAATAAGGATTTGATGCCCAAGAATCTCAGGATCAACACACCTATGAATATCATGAAGTGAGAGTGAATACTCCACTCATTTAAATTTACAAGTACTCATATAAGAGAGAGACAGCAGACAGAATATATATGGGAGAGGGTTTTTAATCTTCTCTATTACTTACATTTTATTATATAGCGAAAGTGTACGAAACTATCAAATAGTGACCAGGAGGAGTAGCTGAGATATAAATAAATGTAGACTGCAACGGATCATTAGATATAATAGGAGAGCACTATCGTAGCGTAACAAGTTATGACGAATTGAACAGAGCGAGGAGGAGACTTAAGTCCCCGTATCCACTCAGTAAACGTCCCAGGCCATGAGAAAATAAGAGAAACAGAGAAAAAACACCGAGAGACAAACAAAAATACAAACTATGAAGACAGCACCAATAAATAAAAACAAGAAAAAGACAAAAGCTATGACAGTCATATGTTTAAGCACTTAAACACTTCCTAATATAGTAAAAGAAGAGACAGAAATCAAATTTTTACCTCATCAGCACACAAGTACACTCGGTTCTAGATTATATTCAAAAATAGTTATAATGCTTAACTGCGAAGAAATATTACATAGGGTACAGACCTGCAAATATGACAAGCCTAAGTGATGTGAGGTTAGTCGATCGCAAAGCAAGTGTGAATGAATGGTGGAAACGAAAGCTGGTGACTCTCATGTACCCACCATCCTGTCCCTCGCGCTCGAGCCACCTTTAAAATGGGCCGCGCGCAAAATAAGAAAACTTCTACTTGGTACGAGGATTGCTGCAACACGTTAACGAGGGCACAAAGAAACCAATATCTAAAAAAACACCCTGCAGGGAACTGCATTGTGTAAACATATGGAGCAAGGTAGAACGCACGAGTCTATTCTGCGTTCATAGCCACATGTGACAATATATATATCTGTTAAGACCATAAGAGAGCTATGGCAGCTTGCCGATTCCTCAACGCACGAATATATTGTAGTATCATTATCTTCAAAAGTGGTGAGAACAATAAACATGACCACTATAAAGAGAACATCGCTACGCTAGGCACATATACGTAGAGAGGGAGGATCATAGGATATAGAGCGGTATATAGTAAGAATCGTATAATCAGTATTACCATACTAGTTACTCTATTTTTACTCAACACTGAGAGAAGAGATACAAGGATAATATTATATTATAATAGTATATACCACGCTGAGTAGATAGTGGACAGGTACGACTTCATCTATCATCTATTAATTTGTACTATTTCCCATACATCTTTTCAGTTAATGATATGACACAAGATTTTATATAAAGATGCATATATGAGTAAATATATATAATATATATTATATATATATAGTTCATTCATTTTTCTCTCAATATTACAACTACTAATAATAAATATTTAAACTATTAATAATAGTAAAACTACTATTAAAAAATTAAAGGTTAGCATGAGATAAAATGAAAAATATTAGGCATACCAATTTAGACCAGACTGCGGAAGACGTAAAGCTATAGTAGAGCATTAAGTAGCCATCTCTCTTATGAGTGAAAGTGGTAGAACTTGAGACACATGAAGATTTTTAATATTTCACTTATTACCATATAAGAATACAAATCATATAATTAGAATTAACCAGCTACAATCACTACAAACATATGACAATATAGTTACGCCAAGGATATAGTTTGTACATATAAGGCTCGCGAGAGTAATCAGATATTAACTAAACTCGCTAACTCCTAAGAATGTAACAATATGCCAAATCAAAAAAATGAAAAAAACAGTAACTAAAAAGAGACCATGCGTAGAATATAGCTAACTCGCATAGAAGAATCATTGAGATGTTATCTAAAAAGAGCCGTTCCGCGCAAATGTAGTTCTTATAATTGATATCTTTATGAGTGTAGCTACCTACCATCGCGGCACGGTATCACGATCACACACACATCACTTATCTTATCGCCATCCACATGCTAATCACTTATTCTATCTATCACACCAGGGTTTGCCGTCTTATGAGGAGCACATCAGCCATCCTAGACATGACGAGCACATAGCTTAATTATATAGTTATTATCAGCTTATCGCTGTTGTGGCTATACTCATACGATCAACTTAACATTCACCTTTAATTAATATTATTTAATTTAACAATATTTACAAACATCCCTATAATAAATTAATTAATAGTTAACTATTATTATTTATATCAATATATTATTTTAATTTATATATTATTATTAATTATAATATCTTTATATTATTTATATTAATTTACATTATATACCTATATATAATATTAATAATACTAATATTAAATATTATTTATTATATCACTCAACATCAATAATAACATTAGGTTTATTATACAGCTATATATATTATTATTTACAATATATATATGTCACATTTATAGATAAGTTAAACACTTATCCATTATATATTTGTTATTTAATAAGATTATCTATTCATAAATATATACATTATATAACAACCATTCATCACTAATCACTCACTATGTTCACCCCTTAATAGTTAAATATATCCCACTCCCTTATGAGACCACATCTATATATATATTATATAAAGGAAACTTTATTTTAAAAATAAAGGACTTATACATAAAATTAATAATCAATAAAAATAAATTTTAATAATAACTTACTATTTAACATATTTTAAATTTATTCAACCTAGCATCTGAAGTAACAATTTCATACTGAAAAATGAACTTAAAATATAGGAGTTGAGAACATATTGCATAGATAGTTATTTCAATTTTAATCTACTATCTAATAATCATATTAACTAGTTATGAAATAGAATCATTAACTTTAAGTTAACTTCTAAAGTACCTAAATACTATGATTTTTTCGCATCTTTTTTTCTTTACTTCTAAGTTTAAGTTCCTACATATTTTAAAATAACACTGATAACCCAATATTAAATCAGAATAATATTATATAAGTATTTGGTATAAATAGGCTAATCTATATCATAATATGAGAGCTAGTATATTAATATATCAAGAACTGAGACGAGTGTGTCAACTATATATATGCGCTAAGAGATAATATGTAAGTGATCATACATTAGAGAATAAGTAAGGGAGGGACATTATATATCTATTTATTGAGATAATTTTTCTAATAATATTCACACAGTACAAATATTTATATTTATAGCGAAAATTGAGTACAATCACAGATACAGGGCAAAGTAAATATATATATATAGGTTGTGTGTGCTATAATCAAGATGAACCTCCACAAATAATGAGGCGGCGGCTCGGATGTGGCGGGTCTGGAGAAGATTTGTTTGAAGCGGTGGAGCGATGGGTCGGTTGAAGGGTCGATCACGGGAGCGGGTTGGTGTAGAAGGTATAGAGTATATCATGGGTGACTGGGGTAAACAGAAAGATCAAAAGAGAGTTAAATAGTCAAGAAAATAGTAGATTGGTGGTTAATTAAATTAACGAGGAGCACCGTAACCATCGCTACATCTCATAATATGGTGATTTTTGGCACTTCCCCAAGTAGACTTGTCACACAGCTATCGCCGTGAATAACAATGCTTGAGAAGGAAGACTAGAGGTGTAACCCCAACAGTAATTGGTTATTACTATATGTTTATTTTATAACTTATATATTATATATATAAAAATTAAGAATTAAATTATTCTATTATTTTATCTAGTTATATAACTAATTAGTACATATAGGATAATACATATATCAATAGTATTATTATTTCATAGGTGAACTAGAACAAATCTAATATTATTAATAATAGGAATATAAAATAGTATAAAATATACATTTATATAATCCCTACTCAGCTAGCTACATATATATAATATTCCTATATAATATAGCCACATATACGAGATTATATTTACATATTATCATACCTATTAATACATTAAATCACAATAACTTGCGACTCTATGTTATTGTATGGCTATATATCATTATTAATATTTATATAAGCTTAAAATAATAATAAATGATTGTATAAATATATAAATAATATATTACTTATTTATTTAATATATACTAATTAAATTAATATATATGATTACTTGGAGATACAGGAGTTATTTTTATAGTACATACTAGAGGAGTATCAGTTATATTAAACCTACTTAATTCACACTATAATATCATATATATATTATACTTTGACAGTATTTATTATCGATATATAGAGAGAGTAAGTATAATGCACACACTGGTCGTATATTTGAGTATACATTCCTCTAGGGCCATGAGATATATTTAGATTGGGAGAGACCGAGAAGATTGATGATGTTGAGCCACCACTCCTCCTACGTTTAAATCTACATAGATGGAACACTAAAAAACGTTCTTAACGAGTATCCAATATATAAACTCACGTACTAAAGTGAATATATGAATTAGCCAGAGACACAATTAAACATTATAATATAATTCGTAACGTCAAGGGTCAGGGAACGGAGGGATGGAGCGGGTCGAAGTTCTTCTTTAGTTCAACTATTATTACTTAGTTTAAGCATAGGTATATTCCCTTATGATTATTTCTATATATATAATTAGCGATATTATTTAATATCATTTGTATCATTTTTATAAAAATAATATCTGATCGCTCTATCTGATATTGTATCTTTAGAATATCTTGCCTAAGCAAAGATATTGCGAGTATATAGAGTGAGTATTTATTCAGATCCATTTTCGATATATTATTATATGCGCGACTTATCAATCTTAATATTTTAACATATATCACAATATAAATATATAATGGAGCTGAACTATATTATATACATGAAGAGTACCTACGTAAAACAGACATATTAGAACGATCAGAATAGTATTTTAACTATAACTACACGCCTACTATTCACCACTATTCTCATATACTCACTTAGACATGAGATCTCACTCTTATTATATCTCAAATAAGTATCACTCAATCTACTACACCTATTACTTGGAGAGAGAGACTCAGCCTTTACATATCATGTAATATGTTATGATTTAATTACAATATAATCGTAAATATGGGAACTAGCACACTCAAGAAGCTATTCAAGAGTCTGTGATATATTATGAATATAAGAATATATATAAGTAAGTAAATTTATAAATACTACCACTAGAAGTTAGAGAACAATTAATAACATGGATAATTATGAGTATATATATAATATATATTAATTAGTATATTATAGGCTCGAGTGAGACGCAGGCCACACTAAGAGATGAGACAAGCGAGTAGTATGACTAGCACACACTCACACGGTCACGCACCATAACACACAATACCTCCTAAAAACAGATATATATATATTATTACACTACAAAACTACACACGCGAGGTCCCACCATACAGTGCGAACGCCACATAAGTTTATAAAACACAACAACGAGGAGATAGCTACATTACACAATGAAAAGTAGCATTCGGCAAAGTGCCGAGAGGCATATAGGATAATCACATTGTCACCTATCACAGCGGAAAATGATCAAGAAAACACATAAAACTAAACACTACCCCGGAGAATAAATAATACTACGAAAATGCTATATAGGTATGTAGACGTTTTTTATCTTCTTCTATCTATCTGCCTGAAGTGATGTGTTATCAGATTTATTTGCAGTTCCATTAAAATCAGTAGAAGCAACTCATAGCTTAAAAAAACCCTTATCTATATTTATAACGTATTTTTTTTATGCAATGTCTTTCACATATATCTCAGTATTACACTATGATTACAGAATATAAATCCTGCTCATTTAATCGAATACTAATCCTAATTACTGATAGTAGCATCTATATATGTTTTATATATAACTATCATATTATTATTATATCACTATGATTATACATAATGCACAAATGGCTGATATACACCGATGAGAAGATAAGTAAAGAAATATGCACAACAAAATTATCGCGAGCTCGACGTGCCAAGCGTGATGAGCTCTACTGTCAAGATACTTGTCAGATAACATAGTGAATACGATAAATACCTATAATACACTAAAAAAAAAGAATAGAAGAGTAAAAGTATATATATTATAGTATTAGTGATAGATAATATAGGTATAAGAATCATTTTAATATAGATAGGCCGCTAATAGGGGAGAGAGATAATAATACTATATACCTAGGTAGTGAGTGAGTGTGAGAAACAGATATTATAGTACATTATATAGAGTAAGGTGAGAGGAGAGGAGCATCAGGGGAAGTGGAACGTATTATAACACACACTATATAGGACGAAGGTAAGTAGAAATAAATTATCAAATGTAGAATATATATTTATATAAGGAGGAGGGGAAGAGGAATATCAGGAAAATAAAAACAAGGTATTAATATTATATGATATTAAAAATAAATAAGTAGAATTATAGTATAATAAATAGTAAATGGATAATATACGTGCATAATGTGCACAATCATCGTAATAATAAACAGCAATATTAACTATATAGAAATACTACATATGTAGGAACGAGAAGCGAGTATGGTGAGCGAGAGAGGAGGCATAGCATGATGAGTAGATGACAGAGACGGAAGAGACCGTAATATAGTGATTATTCAACTATCTAGTCATGTATGCTTGGGCTGTTGGTAAACCTAGTATGCCCTGCTGTCTGAACACTACCAGTCAAAGGATACATTGTGCAGTCGAAGTGAAGACTTAAGCCTCACACGAGAGAGTATCACAGAGTAACGAAAACAACCGTTGACTCGCGGAAAAACTAGCATTATGAGGTATATTACACTATCTATAGCTAGCTGTTTCGAATATATCCATGGACATTAAATAGAGAGAGAGGCGTACATGGAGGGACGTGGAAGCACACAACGAAGCCGGCAGAGTATTATGATAATAATCATGCAAGTTCGAACAGACGTCGTTCTCTAATTCTCTCTTATATATCTAGCAACACCGAGAGAGGCTATGGAGTTGCTCACGTTTGAGTACGAATTTACGAGTTCTTTAGGGAAAGCAAGGTTGGTTTATGTCCATCTACGGCTGAGATATCGATGGGAGAGAGCCGCGGAGGATTTTAATAATTCCAATTGTCTCAACTCAGATCATGCGTGTGTCTACGAGCACCTGATTTGTTTTTCATCTCACACGGCCCCGAGTTAATCTGCGAGAGAGTACGACCGCATTTAAAACGCCTATCTATAATCTATTATCTAGATTAAATTTCAAATGCGAGATGATGTAAAGTAAATATTAACTTGAAGTATATATAACAGTGTTAATCTTCCATGCTACAGAACAACTATAACACACGTAATGTCATATAAAGTACATAAATAGAGATATTAATATATACACGACTAGAGTAATTAAATAAATACAATAGACTAAACATAAATTAAAAAGAATTATATATATATATCCACGTATTAATGAATCCCCAACGAGCAGCCGAAATCATTCTGCTGGTCGGAATTATTGATTATTACGTACAAAGATATTAGCATCACAAAAAATGAATCATTGATAGTATCCTAGCGTATATATGAGCGAGCAGAGCAGCGAGAGAATTAGAGATTGGTAAGAGACTCAACGTGTATATCCCCTCTAATCCAAAAAGAAGTGAGCAACGTAAGACATATGATAGTCAGGTCACAGACGCGAAGGGAGGAGCGAAGGTATGAATAAAAAGTGCAAAAGAGAGAGGCTCTAATGAAATAAGAAGTCTCGTCCAATAAAACTGGATGCCAGACATACAAATTAGATCGACAAGAATAAGTATAAGATCAGCTGTACTGACTATTAAGGTACCAGAGAGAGAGGTATAAGATTTTTTAAGTAGCTATGTACAGTATAAGTTACGAAAAGTATACGAGAGGGTTCATTAAAATAATTAAGAGGTATCGCAATTATATATGTATATATACGATATCAAGTAATGCCATATAAGAGGTCTATCATAATAAACTATATAATTTATAATGATAACAATAAGTTTGAATAATAAGAAAAATGAGACATCAAGCGTACGTATCTGACAATACCTAAGATAGAAATGATTCACCACCACTTAGAATCGGTACAGTGACCAGAATTAGCTTGAGAGGCTGTAATACCACAACTCCTATCGCTAGACGACACTCGCGTGTACAAGTGAATATTGGAGAGTGACTCCACCATATTCACTCTGTAGATGTAATCCAGCAGTTAGTACTACATTAGCCTTAGTAATCAACACGTCCGCCACTAGAGCTACCAAAGAATGATAGGATCTCACGTGTCTGGTTCTATGAGTCGACTAAAACGCACACAATATTATACAGTACTTCTCAGATATGAATCACTAGAATGAATATTATTAAATAAATCTTTCGATGAAGAGAGAGAGAGATAGAAACTTTAGGTGTTGTGGCTAATTTTTTAAAAGTGTGACATATCCTGTAATTTGAGTTAGTCAGATAGTAACTCAAAGAATTATTTACCACCATTAATATATAATGGGTAAGGAGGGGTACTAAATATATGAGGCGAATAGTGACTAACAACACTATGAAAAGGTTTATTATGAATGAGGTACCTAGCAATCTCACCATTATGGTTTTAAATGTTAGTATTCACTTATGAGCTGCATAAATATAGTATATGTAGTATTAGGAAAACTCTGCACTTATAGTATAATTGCAATACAAGGTATCAAATTTAACATGAAAGTGCCATATGCATACAACTGTTGTGTTGGCGGGGTGGAGGGTATATAAACTAGATTGTATAGGCAAGCTGAGACGCACATTTCTTGCTCATCGCGCATCTGAGTTACAGGATCACAGATCTGCCTCGAGTAAGGGGTCACCGACCACGGATTAAGGGGGGCGAGCGAGAGCACACGTAATACGAAATAGGGGCGTCCGCTTTTCTTATATAGGGGTAAGGCCTCAAGATCGCGTCGTGGGCCAATCCTGCGCACCCTCGAAGGTACGCAATGCGGCGTAGTGAAATACTAATCGCATAGATATAGGCTATAGCGCGTATCGACGTGACGCTAGGTCAGTGAAGAATCTTGCACGTACATGGGCTGCAGTAATTTAAGAGAGGAAAAGCTCACGTCAGGGAAGAGAGTACCCTATTAAAGGTCTATATCTTTAGGACAAGCATATAGCGGGATCATACGAGAGCGGCCGTTCCCCACCTAGAGATCAGCAGTCGTCTCTAATGACGTTCAATCCTAAGCGATGGCTTTACTGAGAGTGACGCGCGAGAGCGGGACTAGAGGAGTATCTATATAGTATATGCACTCTATCGCAATGAAGAGGGAGGATCTGGACGATATAACGGCTGAAGCGGAAAGTCCAGTACTATACGTCTGCTTCTCTCTCTCGTTGCGTCACAGATGTCTACAGGCACAACAATATTGCAAATATTACTAATGCATTAGGATTGGCTTGCGCGCGTTCGCAACGCATTATTTGGAAGAATACGTCATTCGATGCAAGATTTCGACGGCCGAGTCATAACGATCTGTCACACCCCTGAGCACAGATGCACTCTTGTCGATTCATCTCTACCTTGTCTATGACTGACTGAATACGACGGCGCGGTTGGCGAATAACTAACCACATAAGTGAGTCAGCCAGGCACTGTTTTGAGTAAAGCACACTTATATACTTGTAAAGGGTCAGGGGAAGTAGATACGATTAATCCTCCCACACAATAGGTTATGTAACGAGCTTGGTCGCCAACCAATACTTACTCGAGATACTCTTACAAAACTATACTATATACCGACACTGGATGCGAGAGAGAATAAAAAGTTCGGAGCGAGAATAACTCGGAGATAGTGAAAAAGTGTATTTTTTTGGAGAACGCTGAAGACTAAAATAAATAGTATGAACAAGAAGACAGTATCCATAACACCTGGACTTATTGTAGTCGAGTGAATGTGACCATGCACTATCTGTATGTTCACATGCAAGCGACTGACGCCCATCTACTTAGTTTTGTTTCCCGAAGGAGAAAGGAACGAAAACCTAACCGCCGAGTACCCAAACAAGCCGCCCAATATCATCATTCTCTCTGAGGCACAATGAAACAATACGCTATTAGCATCACACACGCAGCCAGTCAGACTAGCGCCGATTCATTACAGACACACAATCGAGATATGCACCCACGGCGCTAAATAGTAATGTGTACCTATCTATCTATCTAAAAGACATCAACTACGAAACAATATATCTATATCATATACTAACTACTACTAATTATTATCGTGTAATTTATATAATATAATAAGTATAATAATACACGGATACAGATTGGGGTACAATACCCTGTAAAGTTAAAGTCGAAATATGTGAGTAGAATTAAGTAGCAGTTATCCATATCATCATTCAGGTCCAGGGGTATTTCGTCGGTCTCAGAGAGAGGTAGCAGTACACAAGTATAGTAAAAAGATACTAATTTTTATTATACTTTCTGATGCCTGAGACGAGCGAGAGGCTAATCCGCGGGGCAGCTGTTTTGCAAGGTCACACATGGACACAACTACTCATGTTTAGTTATAGCATAAGTTTCTGCTCGTGCATTGCTATCCGGAGATCATAGCGAATGTCGACGGTCCGTCGGTCTGCTATCCTCCAATTCTCTTCAGTGCACCCGTCATACTCAAAATGAGTAAATTCAACCAGTCACTATCACACACACACGGCAATTCATATGCAAGCCTATCACTGTCGCTCGGCCGTCGCAGCACGGGAACCCCAATACTCTTTTTTGCAAACCTCTGCCTATATCGTGAATACCCAGATCATAACACTATCGACATTCGGAGCCATGAACCGATAAATACTTTCGCCACATGAGCTGTTCGAGAGTCGACATCAGTTGTTCGCAAGTATTTTATTTGGGGCGAGTGCGCGTCCAACCCTACAGGTAAAGACTATCATAGTGAAGTCCATCTATCACACGGAAAAGGAAACGGCAAAGTGGAAAATGTAATCACTACTATGGATGATACAACGAACTACTAGTATCTAACACTACCTTCTTATTATCTTAGAAACGCCAATCTAACCGAAAAGCTTTGAGCCTATGCTCGATAATCCAGCTGAAAACGAATGCTCGCTTATTAAAGGATAATTAGTCTCCATGTAAGGATATTAATTATATTATAGTAAGCTAGTATTATTTCTGAAGTATGAGATGATTAAGTATGACTCACACAAGGCAGCACACGTGTAGTGTGTAATCGTACACAGCGCGGTAGTGAGCTTTAGAGGAGTTCTTATTCCATACAGGGAGAGAGTGAAATCACAACAACTTCTGATATATTTCTCAACTAAACCCGCTTAGCGCGTCAGACTAAACTGATTATCAAGCAATAGCATAATATTAGTAACGCTGATAAATAGGAGTAGAGAGAGTCGTATAAAATATAGTAGTTCATACATTTTACATGTCACGATAGGAGTATGATGCATATCGTGGGAAGAGGACATTAATATCTGAAAAAACTAGTGAATAGCATAGAAGTGGAAGATATATATCACTGATGAGTAAAAAGGTAATGGTAGTGTTTCTTTAACTTAAAGATTAATAAAATTTGAAAATAGCTAATATTAATTAACCGAAAACAACTAAAATATAGATTAGTATGCTTAATTTATCTATACGTTCGGCACAATGCAACTACAGCTAAATAACACCCAAGAAATAATTTATATCCTATACTATTTTTATGTCTTATGACCTTTACCGTCACACCATAACGATGTTAGCGCCCAAGTTCATAGTTTACACACCACATGTACGACATGAGCTGAGAATGTCTAACTGGCGCAGAGATAACGCAGCACTTCGCAATCTGTGTCAAGCACAACGCAAGATGACTGGTCTTCGGAGAGAGGTGACAGTGTGAAGCTCCAGAACATAAATCTTGTACTGAATATGCTCATTGACTGCTTGCACGTATCAATACTATTGGTCACGCGATACCAGCACAGCGTCAATATGCTACTGTCACATTATTCTCTCTCTTCTTCAGCGACTACCCTCTGAAGCCGAACCCTATCTGACCATAAATGTACATTTAATTTTACCTGTATATTGCACAAATACCATCTTCTATCGTTATGTATCTATTCTAAGCTTGTCTCAGCCGTCCAGTAATGCCCACTGGACGAGATTATAATTTAATCCAAATTTCGTATCTGTAATAGGGTGATATATTAGTGAATGGGAGAGATAAAAAGTTCTGTAATACGGACAGTCACGGAGGCCAGGTAAAACCCTCAGTATAAACTTGCGGATAGAAGTTTGCACAGTGTATTAGCCAGCAAATTTTATCCTATATTAAATCATTATATATATTGCAGGCAATAGCCCTCGTGACTATTACATATCACTTACAATTATACACTACACCATATAATAAGTACATAATAATATATATACCTTATATATATATCATAGTATATAATTATATATAATATATAATATATTATATATTAATATCTATATATATATACTATATATTATATATACCGTATATATAATATATATAATTAGGTAATAATACTGCCTTTAAGTAGTATATATATTATAAATTAGTTAATATACTATGGGCTCTATGGGACAGGCACACAGGGCAAGGCGACTGGCGAGAGCACTCTGAGGCCTAAATTAATAAAATAGAACATTCGAAAAATAAAAAATAATGCTAGCGAGATAGAGTGACGAGAGCGAGCGAGAGAGAGTTAGTCGAGCAGAGAGACGAAAACTCAAAAATGTAACATAATCTGAAAGCTAGAACCATAACTTTGACAACAGTGGTTTTTGTGTGCGAGCAAATAGCCACAGATATTAGGGCTGCTTCAACATGTATAAATTATGTTAACGATGATAGTGTAATTCGGTAGAGGTGTGTAAAACTCCTCATTTGTTCTGATCCTATATATATATCTAAGTTTAAGTCTAAAAATATATATGTATAGGTATTATACAATATATAGAGTAAGAGCACGCTCGAGTTATGAAAACGCGCGAGGCATAGAAAACCATTTAGAGTCATTATATAATATTATAGAGATTATACGGACGATACAACACACAAATGATACTAGAAATATGACATGGATCAATTTTTATTAATTCAGATATTAATATATAATGATAATAACTCATATAAGATGATCCTTCAGGAGTCGGTTTTGATACGAGAGTAATAACAAAAGACTACGATAGAAATGAAATATAAAACAAGTATTGTTACAGTCGCAAAAAAATTCAATTAGTCTAGAGAAACCTCGGCTTCCTATAACTTGTCATGTCTTGTAGCTTCCTCTGCAGAGGATGTGATCGTGGTGGCTGACGAAAAACACAGCCAGTACTAAATCTACTTCGATATCGAACACATTTAAGAGACATACCACCGTACGAGCTGAAATTCACTCACATAACAATGAGAGCGACGTGAATATTTGTTTAGATCAGTAGTTAATTTTCTTAAACACACACACCACACACACTTTTTTTTTTTAATAATTAAAATTTTATTACATCATTTTTAATATATAAACTTTTTATATATGACGGGCGGCGTACAGATGAGCCGCAGACGGACGTATATAAAGAAATCAAAAGTGGGTAGGCGGGAAATAGTTCCCAAAATCCACAGTCGCTATCATGCGGTCTATATCAACCGCGATGCTTGCTTGCGACTGCAATTGAGTCTGGAGGAGACAGCCATGAACACTGACTATTATGGCGCACACTAATCTTATTCAAGAGACATGATTTATATTCTTTTCTCAAAGTCAAAAATACTTTAATCGTAAATTTGTGAACAAAGGTATAAAGAATAAACACAACGGAAAAAAAAAAACTCCATGCGCTCAACGCTTATTACAAATCCCCAGCATGTAAGAGAGAATACAAACCTCTCCGGGTCTCGAGGTATGATGGGCATGTATCTTAATAGAGATCGCGCGAAGGAAGTGAGAGTGAGTGACAGTGCATTAAGGAGGGAGGGGCGGAGAGAAGAGGTACACACACATCGAGTGATGAGTAGGTCATTCGAGAAGTCGGGGTATCGTACGAATCTAAAACTACGTATTCTACACACCAAGGGGGCGTAAAAAGGAGAAACGGATGAAGAGGAGAATAATGGGGAAAGTGAACGGGAGAGACGCTTAATAAAAGGTAGTAGACAAGAACGAAAGAGAAACATAATGAAAAAAGTAATAAATAAGGGAGAGAGAGAGAGAGAGAGAGAGAGAGAGAGAGAGAGAGAGAGAGAGAGAGAGAGAGAGATAAAGCATATAGTAGGCCAAAGATGATAGGAAAAGAAAGAGACGCATAATAATGAAGAGATAAGATGAAAACTAAAGAGAGAGAGAGAGGAGAGAGAGAGAGAGAGAGAGAGAGAGAGAGAGAGAGAGAGAGAGAGAGAGAGAGAGAGAGAGAGAGAGAGAGAGAGAGAGAGAGACAATAGACAAGGAGGAGGGAAGAAGACATTGAAAGAGAGATTAAAGAAAAAAGAGAATACCCAAGATAGGAATAAACAAGAGAAACCCATAATAACAAATATTAAAGATAACAAGGTGAGAATAAAAAAGAAAGATACATTGGATAAAGAGAAGATGAAAAAGATGGGAATAAAAAGGTAATGCAAAACAAAGAAGAAAGTAACGATGAGAATAAACGAGAGAGACGAAGGAAACGCGTAATGACGAAGAGAGAAAATGAAAACAAAGGAGTTAGACAATGAACAAAGAAGAGGAAATGAAAAGATAAGAATAAAAGAGAAATGTAAAATAAAGAGAATAGCAAAGATGATACTAAATGAGGGAGGCGCTAAATTACGATGAAAACAAGATGCTAACAAGATGGTAACAAATGAGAATGACAATCTACAAAGAGGAGAAAAAAAAGTGGAAAATTAAAAATGAAAAAGAATATGGGGAAAGAATAAGGACAGTAATAAAAGAAGGGCAGTTTAGTAAAAAGAAAAGATGAAAATAAAAGGAGAGAGAAAGAGAATAAAGAAGGAACAAAGATGAAAATAAAATTATAAATGGGAATAAATGAACGATACACGTTACACATAGTTGAATAAAGACAAAAATTAAAGAATAAGCAATAAAGATGGAACAGGAAAATAAATAATTATAATACATAATGAAGAAGAGAACAAGATATAAGTAAAATTAATAATCGAGAGAGAGAGAGAGAGAGAGAGAGAGAGCAGAGAGAAGAGAGATGAGAGAGAGAGAGAGGAGAAGAGAGAGAGAGAGAGAGAGAGAGAGAGAGAGAGAGAGAGAGAGAGAATCCAGAATAAAGAGGAGAGCAAAGAATCTCCCAAAGATGAAAGACAAATACAAAAGCAGAATTAAAAGAAGAGAAAAAAGAATTAAGTTCTTTTCAGATAATTAAAACTTTCATCCTTGGTTCTTTGTAGCCTTAGTCCTACATTAATTACTTCCAACTTTCACTCTCTGGTGTCTTTCTTTTTATAATTAGGTTTGGGAATTTATCTATCTATCTATCTATCTATCTATCTATCTATCTATCTATCTATCTATCTATCTATCTATCTATCTATCTATCTATCTATCTATCTATCTATCTATCTATCTATCTATCTATCTATCTATCTATTCTTTGTAGAGTCAGTCCTACATTAATTACTTCCAACTTTCACTCTCTGGTGTCTTTCTTTTTATAATTAGGTTTGGGTGGGTATCTATCTATCCATCTATCTATCTATCTATCTATCTATCTATCTATCTATCTATCTATCTATCGTATCTATCTATCTATCTATCTATCTATCTATCTATCTATCTATCTATCTATCTATCTATCTATCTATCTATCTATCTATCTATCTATCTATCTATCTATCTATCTATCTATCTATCTATTCTATCTATCTATCTATCTATCTATCTATCTATCTATCTATCTATCTATCTATCTATCTATATATCTATATATCTATATCTATATCTATATCTAAATCTATCTATCTATCTATCTATCTATCTATCTATCTACTATCTATCTATCTATCTATCTATCTATCTATCTATCTATCTATCTATCTATTTCCTTCTATCGATCTATTTCTATATAAATCTATCTATTTAATCTATCTATCTAATCTATCATATCTATCTATCTATCTTATCTATCTATCTATCTATCTATCTATCTATTTTTATCGTATATATAATATATATATATATATACTATATATATATATATATATATATATATATATATTATATATATATAATATATATATATATATATAATATCAGGCCGGCTCGTCCCAAATTATAATTCGGTAGTGCCATTTTATATTTTTATCTCACTACACCGAGCACTATCTAAATGTTCACCATATCCTAACAGCTCACCGCCTATCATACTAATCAATAAATCCACTATATAACAACCTATTAAACAACACAGTAACATACTCCATCCTTAATACACCGAAATACCCATACTCCACACTACACACCAACTCTATACTATGAATCATACTATAAATTCAGCAGAAACACGCAACAAATAGTGTATAAAATCCTTCGACTAACCTGGGCTTATATATAACAACGCCAGCAATAATTATCAATTCATATTACCTACCCATCTCACTAATATAACTCACTAACAAATCCCATATCTCCCCAGATATACATACTCAAATCACAGATCTACTCAGCACCTACGACAAACCTAACACTTCTCTCTTCACACACACTATACTATACTAAATCACAAATATAAACCTCAACATAACCCACCACTAACACACTACTATAATACTCCTAAAATAATACTCGAGGGATTATCCCATCGTCGAATATAATCCCCAACACAATACACCACACAACACCTTAAGACACTCATTAATACAACAAACCACGACAATCCCCCGGGACCCTAACTAAACCAAGAAACCATTCACAGCCTACATCATCACTACTATAAATAAAAAACAACATCCAAAAACATTACTACAACACATCACACCAACGATCTCGCTCATATTCAACAACTACACACAACATAATCTATAAATCTAAACTCAAAAATATATATATATGATATAATACTAATATATATATATATACTATATATATAACTATATATATATATATATATACTAATAATAATAATATCTATGATATATATAGTATATATATATATATATATATATATATATATATATATATATATATATATATATAACTATATAATATATACTCATATATTATATATATATATATATACACGATATACCTATATATATATATATATATATATACTACTATATATATATATATATATATATATATACTATATATATACCTATATATATATATATATATATATAATACTACCTATATTATTAATATATATATATATTATATAATACCACAACACCAGCCATCTCACTACAATAATCTACACCTTCAATACGATAAACAAACTAATACACAAAAATCATTACTAAAAAATCATAATAAATCTAGACACTCTCCCAACTCATATATCACAATACTACCAAAATACACCATAATATAATATATATATATATATTATAATATAATAAATATAAACTCCGTACCAAAATTACAAATATACTCACAGCCTATACTCTAACGTATAATATATAATATATAATATATAAAATATAATACAAAATGTTACAAAACATCATATTACACTAGAATTTACATTATTTAGTACCTATTATGATGTCACATAATCAACATATACACCTAACACACAAAACGACGATACATATAAGCTAAACTTAGCCATACAGTTATATATATATAATTATATATATATAACTATATATATATGGAATATATATATATATACTAATATAGGTGTTGTGTGTGTGTGTGTGTGTTGAATTCGTGTGTGTTTCTTAAGAGAGCATTGATGCCGTAAAGCATTTAATCTAGAACAAATATAAAACAATTTTACAATAATTTAAAAAAAGTTATGTAATAATTAAACTATTACAATTTTATTTAAAAAGAAAGTTCCCTTTGAGATATTTGATTGAACAAATTTATCAATCACTTTATTATTAAAAATCTTGTATGCCAACTCACATAAGTCACACCTATCTCGCATACGAAAAGCCGACTTGCTAAACGGATGGACATAAAAAGTACCCACCCTATATGACTTGGCCCCATAGTGTTTCTAGCAACAGGTACTTAATCCAATATAATCTCTAAATAAGAAAACATCGCTCTGCTTCGGACTTGTCATCGGAATGGTTATTAAAACTTTAAAATAGTTTCACAATTTTACTAAAAAGTGGACTTCCAGTGAATTCTGTAATGAAAATCAAAATAAATTTATGGCTTCCAGGACATAGGACTGAAATTTCTTCTGGCTATAAATTATAGACAGTTCTGTTTTAAGTTTCTTTAATGTCAATAAAAGTGTACACTTTACAGGTTTCATTTAGATTTTTTCTCAAAGAAAAATGCGAATCATTACTGAGGAACAATTTCGCGGGCAGAAATACCGTGGCAACAATTAAATGTCCTGGGAATGTAAATCTATCTTTTATCTGACAAATATTGAGAGAGGATCGATAGAGACAAGGATTTGGCAGGGTGTGTAAAGGGAACACACACACACACACACCGAAACACAAACTAATGTTGGTTTGAACGTTAATGTAGATAAAGAGCCAGGTTTGGCTGTATGAGTGAAGAACAGTTCCTCGGTGCGGGTTATGTGGATGTTTTGAGCAACTTGGACAAGTGTCTGAGTATTAAATATTTAGGATAATATGTTGGATGAAGGGAACGGATGATGGGAGAGTTTAGTAAGAAAGTTGTGAATGTTAGGAAGGATACTCTGCTATTTAAATTCCTTGCGTGGATGTAAAAGGATCTAAGTTGTGAGTGCGCTAGGGGTCTTACAAATGGGGATAATGATTGTTACATTGAGAATGGTTATGGTACAATGAAGCGCGAAAAGGATGAGATGATAGTCGGTTGTGTTAAACGGGCGTCTATAGTAGTGAGCCATACAACATGAAAACTCAACTTCAATAAGTGTGTTGGGAATCGACCGGCTGGGGAGACCGAAGGAAAAAGTGGATTGAGTAAGTAAAGGAATGCCTGGAGGAGAGGAATGTGAGTTTGCAGAGGCGAGAAGAAAGGTCATAATAAGAGTGAATGGCGGGTTTTGTAAGGGGGTTATGGTTGTGGTTTTTCAGGGGATGAACCCCACAATGACGAGATGCCACAGTGAGGGTCCGTCGCAGTCCTTGAAGACCTAGGGTGGATTTTTCTGACTGCGACGGATTCTCACTTAAAGTGTATAAAGGGGGCGGTAAGGACTGGGCTTTGTTTTCGGACTTTACGTCATTTTCTGCTACTACTTTTCATGTTCCGGTTTGTGTGCTACACACCTTACACCCAATCTTTGGTAAAAAGAGGATAATAATAATAATAATAATAATAATAATAAATAATAATAGATAATAATAATAATAATAAATAATAATTAATAATAATAATAATAATTAATAATAATAATAATAATAATAATATAATAATAATAATAATAATAATAATATTATATTAATAATATAATATACTATATATAACTATCAAACTGCTGCACAACTACTATATATATATATATAATAATATATATTATATATATTATATATATACTATATTATATTATATATATATATATATTAATAAATATCATAATACACAATATAACTTACAACATTTATAAATATACGTACTAATATATACTATAGATAATAATATATATATATATATATATATATATATATATATATTTCTTCAGTTAAGATTTATTATTAAAGAAGTTGCAATTTACCAAAAATTGAGCTTCACAAGAACATGACAAAAAAAATAATAATAATTAAATAATAATAATAATAATAATAATAATAATAATAATAATAATAATAATAATAATAATAATAATAATAATAATAATAATAATAATAATAATAATAATAATAATATATATATATATATATATATATATATATATATATATATATATATATATATATATATATATATATATATATATATATATATATATATATATATATATATATATATATATATATATATATATATTATATATATAATATATATTTTTTATTTTATAATTTATTAATTAAAAAGTATGCAATTACCAAAAATTGAGCTTCACAAGAACATATAAAAAAAATTTAAAAACGAACGAAATTCTTTTTGTATCGTTTATTTTTCACGAACGTGAGTTGAGACATACCTTGCAACGAAGTTTTACCTATATAGCTAATGTTAAATTAATTTCCACCTTCTCAAAATATTTCGTTCAATAGCTCGAAAGAAACTTTTAAGAAAAGTTGCATTATAATTGCAACGAGACGAGGAAAATCGAAGCCTTATATATACGCGTTATATATATATATATATATATATATATATATATATAATATATATATATATAATATAGGATATATATATAATTATTATATATATATATATATATATATATATATATATATATTATATATATATATATACTATATATATATATATAAATATATATATATATTATATATATATAATATATATATATATATATATATATATATATATATATATTATATATATATATATATATATATATATATATATACTATATATATATATATATATATAATATATTAATATAATATATATATATATTATATATATGAGTTTAATGGATAATTTTCCCAACAAATCAATTCATAAACAGAAGAT
>JABUQX010036926.1:30000-37500 GCA_015478945.1 Trachelipus rathkii | reverse complement strand
ATCGTTGAGTCATTGTGTGTGCTGGGTGGGGTATATATATATATAGTATGTATATTTGAATATATATCTTATATATATATAGTACTATATATATATACATATATATATATATATAATATACTATATATATATATATATTATATATATATATATATATAATTATATATATATAAATAGGGTTATATATATATATATAATATATAGTAGTTATATTGATTGGGGAATATATAGACATATTATACTTATTATAATTAGATCATACGTTGTAAGGGTTTTGCAGTATTATTATTTATAGTAGGGGTAGTTATGAGTATTGAGAGTATATATATATTATACTATGATGTATATTTAGTGATAGTGTTGAGGGGATATGGTTATGTATTACTGGTTGAGTTTGTTTAGTAAGTAGTATTTATATAAGGGGAGTGGGTATAGTATATAGTATATATTATATATATTACATATATTAAGTACTGGCGCCAAAAAATAAAGTCTTCTTTCATAGAAGTTGAAAACTTCTCACATGTGTGGTAAATCTGGGTGAGGGGTGTGGGTGAGTAGTTGATAACATTGTTGCTGTGGCAACATATTCGAGCTTAATTGAATACGTTTTTAGTGCTGGGGCCGGGGGCCAGGTGCGGGAAGTTTGAGTAGGCAGTGATTGTTACGCGTTTTTTCGGGCATATTGGTGATATGTTGTATCGGACACTATTTTTGGGCTTTGTATATTTCTCTAGGTTTGCTGTTAAAAAATACTACTGAATTTCGCTGTTTCATGAATGAGATAGGTAGGGAATATAAAACTGGGTTTGACTTCTCAAACTCCGAAATTTGTAAGACTCTGTGAGGTAGGATATATTGCTAGAGATTGTTAAAATTATGCATTTTTAAAATAAGCTTAAACGTACGTCAGTGGCTCTGCGTCAAACTTTTTGACGCGTAAACGCCTCCTAGACGATAAGTAATTCTAAGTTGTACCCCTTATTAGGGCCTGTAATTATAGTGATGAGTATGGGTGGAGTTACTATAGGGTGTCGTGCGGGTTATATATATAACTAGCGTGTTTAAGGTAGTAGGTGAGGGTGTATGGTTGATTGTGTCGGTTTGAGTGTATGTTAGTATAGGGGTTATATATATATATATGGGAATTAGTAGTTATAGTTGTTTTATACTGGTAGTGGTGTTGTGGGTATATATATTACTATTAGGGTTAAGTGATTTTGAGTAGTGTTGTTCATATGTAGTATTAATAGTTTTAGTATAGTATTAGCGGTAATATTATTATTAGGTATAGTATATATTATATATATATATATATAATTATATATAATATATATATATATATATATATATATAAATTATATATAGTTTATCGTATATAGGTGTATATATAATATATGGTTAATATATATATATTATAGTATTATAGTATATATATATATATATATAATATTCATACTCGCCGGACAAAATTTAATGCATCACCCGTAAATGTAATGTAAACTCTTCATTTTTGAAATGTAGAGCTTTGGGGTTTGGTGGTTTTTTATTGTGGGGTTTCATTTGAGCGTGTCGCCTTTTATTTATCGTTCTGTGTGTAAATTGCCGTAGTTTGTTATGATTGTTACAACCGTGTAATGGAGGGAACTAAAGCGCATAACGGAAAGAACAACAACCAAATTACGATCCCGAAAGTGCGTTCATAGGAGAACAAGATGGCAAGACACCAACAAACTAACTGAAACAAACCCTTCTATGTTGTCAAGTCGTTAGCTTTTGATCAAAGACTCTGACACACCTGGAAAGAATCAACCGTCAGAGTAAGAGGAACGATGCCATATGTTTATGAGTGTTATCACATCTGTCGGAGGAGCGAGGGGTCATTCTCTAGAGCCAAGGTGGCACGTGGTGTGGGGTTCGTGGTGGGGTCAACTCGGGGTAAAGCCATTCGACGTCAGTCGACATCCTTCCTCGTTCTTTTAGGGAGAACTGGCAGCAAAGACCGTTGGACGACATGGTCCAGGGTCAACTCCGATGTGGCAACGTCGAGAGAGATGTACGATTCTCCGTCTGGCAGTGATTGTGATCGTTTCCAAAGCAATGCGTACAGATACAACACAGGCCCCGTGAGGTCAGACATGTGCATTTCCCAGCGTACAGTGAGATGACGACAGAATGAACGTGGAGGTAGTATTAACAAGTCTGTCATCGGCCCTCTCATTGATCCAGGAAGCATCGGTGTTATGCGTTATCATTGTTTCACGAAGCGTTAATGGAGATTTGGACACTGCACAGAATGAGTCGATGGTTCACCACTCATAGACGCAGCTGACGGTCTAGCGTAATTTGAACGTGCAGCGTGAGCATGTTTTTCTGCTTGCAGTGACTCATCCCTAAGGATTTTCTTAACTTTGGAGGTGACCTGTGAGGTGTGGGTAGGGTTCATTTGTTTGCTAGGTGATCGCACTTGGCATTGGCATATCGAGAGCAGAGGAACGCTAACGATAAAGGTATGCGGAAGGGACATCCCTCAATGAGTCTATACGTGCCAGCTTCGCGTCATTTCATGTCTGGCGTCTATTTTCTTTGTGTGAACTGATGCTTTTTCGAGCCATTGGCATACAGCCACACAGCAACATCTGCACAGATCGTCCAACGGTACCTACAACAGGTAGGGATCAGAATCCTGGCATTCTGCAAGAAGCCCGGACATGAATCCATTTGAATTATGTTGGGAATTTGTTGGGTAGGTCGTGTTCGAGCCGCGTGACATGCTTCGTCCCACACTCAGGAGCTTGCAAACGCTTTGACAACAATCCCTCAGGAGACCATGTCCAGATCACTTTCATCAATGCCGGAATCGGCTTGGAGGATGTTGGTGATGGTTTAGCGGTCCAGAAGGGTTGTATGCTATGACCTCACTTATTAACCCATCTTAGCTGTCATTTCACATTGTTAATTTGTAGAATAGGTTTGTTTGTTGAGTTTAATTAAAACATCAAATACCTTCCATGATTTTCTTTTTGTTTTCTTTATTATTGTCACTGTCGTTGTTGTTGTTGTTGTTCCCTACACACTGTCGTTACATTTATAACCCTGTGCAACATCTCCTGAGTTAGCTTATGAACCAAATAAAACTCAAACCCTAGCCTGACAATTTCCCAGTATGAAGGTTTAAGATTATATTGATGAACCTGGTGAGTTGGCATCTAAATTTGCCCGCGAGTTTAATATATAATATTATATAGTATATACTATATTATTATTTAGTTATTACTATATATATATATTATCATTATTTTATTATTGTCTACTTTAGTATTATATTATATATATATTATATATAGATATTATATATAATAGTATATATAGTATTATATAATATATATATTATAATATATATATATATAATATATATTATATATATTTATATATTATATTATTAATAGTAGTAATACTATACTCTTATATACTGGTGTAGTTAGTAGGTTAAGTACGGTGACTTGATATTGTCTTGCTGTTATATATTACTATAGTAATATACTATATACTATTATTTATCGCACTCACTTGAATACATAGATCAAAACACTCGCAAGGTGAATCGTAATGCTACTCTCTTTGGCGTAACCCCCAAGTTCACTCTGCGTACCCCCCGGTACGCGACCCACTTTGGAGACGTCATCTGAACTACGTCACCATTCACAATTTGGGCCAAAACGAATAACATCGGCTGTAAACGCAATATTATGTCAGTGTTCTTGGGTTTGGTGTAAGCAGTGACGCTAAGTTTTATCTTTTCATCTGGCAGTTCATTGAATACTTGGTAGTCACGTTATTATTTTTACTTGTCAACAGTATTTTTGTTTATTATCTCAGATTTAATACTTCAAATTAACTTCTTATATTAATATTGTCAGTTCACTATGTCTTGCTGGGCTTCCATAAGTATTAAAACAAGATAAAGACAGCTAAAGTTATATTGTCTGTGGCTTAATCATCAATAAAATTAGGTATAGTCCACTTTTGCTTTATCAGCTACCATATAATTGGTGATGTATTTCGTCGCCTATTGTAATTCTTAACAAAGCATGCAAAAAACTATTGAGAAGAGGCTCCCAATTAGTGTGTCCATAAAAACTGTAATGATGTATACAACAATGTAACAAATTCCAATTCAATATCAGTATGCAGAACCAAAATTGAACAAAGACTAATGGAATTGCTATATGGTCACTTCAAAATCGCAAATTGAAGAAAAACAAAAATCAAATGGATAAAGTAAAGTAAATTATCAAAATTGTTTACATGATCTTCTTGATATTGGGAACATGCTAATGCACATTGAAAGGTGATCTACTCAGGTTTAAAGGATACAAATTTTTTTTTGCAAGCTCAGAGGGAACAGAAGAAGAAGAGAAATATATAAGTGGTATTGGATACAGAAACTATTAGTCAAAACTATTTAGAAAAAGCGAAAAAAGCGATTAATGAAGAAAAATGCACGAAGAGACAAAGAAATTCTTTGCAAAAGAAAATCATCAGCTGTTTGATTAGTTGGTTGAAAGATAATAGAAGTGAGATGAACATTTAGATCCCAGACCGTGCTATATTTTCAAAAGCATTAAAAAATCTGAAGAGAGAAAATCTATTGATAAATCTCAAGGCAGTAGTGATCGGGATACAACCAGAGATTGGGGTCTCAAATCTTGAAAAAAAAAAAAAAAGTGGGGACTGATATTCTCATGATTATTTCCTGACTTAGCTGATTGGCTTTAGATAGAACCTAGAGATTTGAGCGAAATCGGTATGAGAGCAATGATGGTCATCTCTGCTACTTGTTTTCTTCCTCTGTGGAAATAGATAATTGATGAGGGGGTGGTTAGTGAAGCAGAATGCACGTTAGCTTGATTGTGCACGAAATCAGGAAAAGACATACGAAAGGAAAATTTTTTGATTGATCTAGCCGGCAATCCTTTAGCCACGTGAGACAGCCTCTTACCAAACAGCTGGGATGGCAAAAGTTACATGCCTTGATTTAACTGGGATGACTGAAAGGGTAGGATATGGTTTACTAATTTTAATATCGTGGAGGGAGGTATAATCAAAGCTTTTGGCTGTACGATAAGCCTGCTAAAGATACTGAGCAAAAATATTGCAGATGCTGTAATCGTGATTGCCTACAATATTGGAATTTGAAATATGTTTATTTAAAGCTATGGTGTTTTGATACCTCGGCGACGGGTGTCGTATAGGCACTTGAACCCAAAAATGTTGCTGTGTAGCAGATTGAAAATAATTTACAAAAAATTTAACGGTTGCTTACCTTGTCGTATCGGCATATTAATGAAAGATCATTATAATCTGACTGTCTTTGATAGCATGCTATATTAGTTATATATCGGTCAAAGGTCCAGATTTCCATATGTCAAACCCTATTTTCATGCAGACTTTGAAAAAGGACATACAATAAGAGAATATTCTATTGAACGGTGTAGGGTAATATCCCTCGACGTAACTGGTATGGAATGATGAAGATGGAGGTGACTCGATTCTGTAAGATCCGGCGCTGCAGAATATTTCATCGCTAGGTCAGCATTTACCCGGAGAGAATTATCTCGGTTGAAATTAACTTATTCTTTAATATTAGGGAAGTACTGCCTGAAAACATGCGTTTTCTCATTCCGGCAGCCTGGTGCTCTGCATTGAGCCAGATGGATGGCACAGCGTATTACAGTCATTAAAATTTGTAGCTGATTTAAGGGCAATTTAAAGTTAGGTCTAAGAGAGAGAGGGTGCAGTTGAGAAGAAGAGAAACGATTCTTGTCAAGTTTGCTGTCACTTATTATTATGTTCCAATTGGTTTTCCGCTTTCCTTTGCTTTTCTTCTTGATCAACAAAGAATATAATTTTAAAAAGCTTGAATATCAACTGTGAATTCCTGTGTGATGATCTCAGAAGCTTGCACTGGTAGTGCAAAGGCGCGCTCTCGGACGCCATTTATGGTATTTAAGTGCGAGGAGCTCGTATCACTTGACTTTTTACTGATAATATATATACTTTTCTACTACAGTTTTAATGCAAAATGGTCTGAGGCATTGCAGACAGCCAGGTTTTACATACAGATTCAAGCAAGCGATACTGTAGTTTAAAATTGATACGAAAATAGTAAATGATATAAACCACTGTTACAAGAAGTTAGCATGACCCAGTTCAAGTTCTTTCGTGTTTTTCACAAGCTTAGCTCTACCATGTCTCTGTTTTCTAAGAACACTTGCGCTCTGACTCCTTGAAAATATGTCGTTCACTGAAATATTTTCTGTAAAAACACAATACATAACTTTTAAATCTAATAGCGAGGGCTTGTTCTCCTCTTTCTGGTCTGTTGCCTAATAAAAACATACAAATTCACTCTCTCCTTTTTGTCCAACAGTGAAAAATTTCCTAAAATAACAAAATCTGAATTAAAAAGAAATTGAAAGTAATAAAACAAACACAATAGAACATTAATCATTATTAAATAAATTGTGGAATAGGTCTACGCGGGAGACCACATTAAAATAAAGCGCATCTTTATAGTTACCTCCTGGGTGATGTGGAAAAACTAAAAAAATTACAATTCAACAAGCGCTTGGCTGACACCATTTAAACTTCTGACTCATGCTGATTTTTGGCAAATAATTGTTTTCTCATAGAGCCTGCACATTTTGGAGTCTATGAGACTTATGAACAAATAAAAAATATTTCTCCTCCCTATAAGCCCTGGGCCAGTCTATGATATATATATATATGCTTAAATATATTATATTATATTATATATTTTCTCGGTATAGGATACATTTATGGGAAAATATATATATAAATACGGCGGTGTACGCTGTACTATTTAGATATTATTATTATGATACCTTGGTATAGTTGAGTGTATGTATATATTATGGTATTGGCTTGCGGGTATTATATGTATTATATATGGGTTTTCTGATAAAGTTCTCGTTTTAGTGGTTAATTCTATAGTCATAGTTTTGAGGCTGATATAGGTAAGCTGATGAGTTTATTATATATATATATATATATATATATCCTGTGATATCTCGTGATTATCGTTTTAAGACATTCCGGGATAGCTCAAAATGTCCTAGGACACTCTGAGATATCCGAGAATGTCTTAGGGTGTCTGGGAAACATCTGAAAATATCCTTGAAAGTCTCAGGATGTAATTGGACATTTCAAAATGTCCATCTCAAAGTGTCCATAGATATCTCAAATTGTCTCGGAGCATCTCAAACCTGTGCCAGGATATCTTCAATTGACCCATTGCTTTTTTATGTGTAACAAGAAAGGAGTTTCCCAGAAAGGAACAAGAAAGGAGTTTCCCAGTTCCATTTACGCTTATTAATTGGAAAAAATTATGGTGTTCTTTTTCCTATCCTTTCTCTTTTAAATTAGTACAAAAGGGAGGTCTTCAATATCCCACTATTACCATTATAAATTGAAAAA
>JABUQX010036926.1:0-25000 GCA_015478945.1 Trachelipus rathkii | reverse complement strand
GGCGACAGAGAGAGTAGGATTAGCCTCGGTCAACGTGGTTGAACCGTAATCTAATGCACGTTAATATATAAGTATTTATCTTACGTCGGTAAGGTAAGGGTGACTAATATTGAGTCAAGTACGTATGTCCGATGTGAAACGTTCAATGTATTGCAGAGCACTTAGAGTAATAAGTGCTTTACGGGATCTTCGGTGTGATATACTGTGGATCTTAGAACGTCTACTGAGTAGGTATTAGTGATAAGACAGCTTTGCGACACCAAATCTTGTAATACGTATATCGCCTATATCAGGTAAATCAGGCACATCAAAATCTAGGGCAATGCATAACCAGTTTGCTGAAGCTAAATATGTCACAGGGTTTAGGATAATATTACGCGAGTGAAGTATTGAGGTAAGTACAGCCCTTTAGATACGATGCAGGTACGTTAAATAAGGCACGAGGATAATCCCTGAGAGACATACGGTCATCAGTAAATTTCTTCTTACTTCATCCATGGATGGTAAGCCTACTATCCATAGCTTGAGAGAAATAGATTCTTGTGGAATGCATAGGTTCTCAGTAGTCTGGCACGTTGGCGATATAGGTCGTATTCGATGTGTGGTATAAGCTGTATAATAATCGAGTATTCGAGTTTCCAATGTTCCGTAGTTTCTAGTTTTATTGTGTGAGATAGTATAAGAGACACACTCAACTTAAGTTTAGTAAGCTTTCGCAACTTATGTCTCCTTCTAGTTATTATTGATTGTATTGTGTCATTTAACTCCGAGTGAGAGAGCATTTAATCTCCATAGGTGAGGGTGAGTACAGGGAGCATTCTCAGAGGAGAGTGCCAGATCAAATTCAATTTGAGAACCATTATTCGAAGTAAATGTAGGTTTTTGTTAATCTAGGATATTATTAGTGTGAACTCACGACCCCCAGAAAGTAGCCGGAAAGACGTAGACGAGCGATGAAATTTTATAACTCGCAAGTTTTAACTCCTCCCCGATAATAGCAGCTGTGTGATCAGTAGAAGTCCTAAGGAGGTGTCGCAACTTGCGAGAGAAAAAGGCAAATGCGAACACACATATATATATCGCCGTTCAGGTGACTCGCTTTAGGAGAACAACCCCTCGAATCAGCAATAAATTCAGGAGGCGATCTTACCTTGAAACTCTGGTCGGTAGCTGTAGTCTGGGCGGTGGACTAAGATAGTTTAGGCAGAAGCGAGGGCTTCTTGGAAAGCTCTATCAAAAGCGCCGTAAGCTTTCGTCAGAGCAGCCACTTTTAGAGTAGAACTGCTTCGTGCTTTGGGGGCGGATGAGATGAGGTGAGCTAGGTTCGAAAATAATCAGCGCGCCGATTTGAGTAAAAATAGATGATGAATTTAAAGCATGCCGTAGTACTTATGACTTATATATAAGAAGCTGCTTCTGAGTAGACAGGCATTAACGTGAAGGTGCGAAGTGGCCTCAGCACTAGCGCTCTATTATTATAGCAACGTAGGACATAATGCCATTTTCCGCCTTGAAATCATAGTGTGTCTCTAGATAAAAGTAAAGAAGAAGGACCACCACATAACACACTTGCCGGGTTTGAGACGCATCCCATCATTTCGTTCCAGCATGGCAAAAAACTGCTAACTTATATATGTTGCTCATCCTTTCTGAGCAGTAGATGAGGAAACACATAGGTATAAGTGTGCATACCTCTAGTATTAATTAGCATTAAGTGTGGGCAGAGGATGATCCTCTGTAACAGAATTCTATGCCGAGCTAATTTATTGAATATAAATTGGCGCTGAGAAAATTTTCTCGAGACGTTAGGAAGGTCGCAAACAGAGGAAAACAAACGAGGTGTACAACTTTACTTATGGAACTAAGAGTCGGTACTAATTTGTCGCGATTGTGAAAATCAAATTATTTTGTCATTTAGTAAAAATGATGTCAACAGGGCCGGTGTCTGTTTTGAGGTCGTTATTAGACTAATCTGTCTTATTGTCTTAATTCTGTGTTTCAATGAGATAGTTTTTGATACGCAACCTCTCTTTCACCCTGTACTCATCAGTTATACCCTTACACTAGCTTGAACACACCGGATCAGGATTTACCCCATCAGACTAATGGGTAAGTCGAAAGTTCATGGGTTCTAAATTAGATCTACGCAGACAGCACACAGGGGGGGAGTGAGTTCATGGGTGGATAGCGGTTTTGGCTATTATTACCAGAGGAACTCATCCTCTAAAAGATTTGACATCACATTTAACTATTAAGCTGCACACACTCAATCATCAAGTAACAAATCTCTTCCTAAGGGAAAGAGGTTGGTAGAGAGAGTGGCAGTAACAGACCGAATTCAAGTTAGTACTCATTTATTATGGATACGGGCGGTTTGATTACCGTTTTTGTTAGTAGCTTAATGTAATTGAGCCATCCAATATTTCCGTGAGCATTAGTAGCTACTCCTTTATGTACTCTTATTATATTAATTGCTATGGCCATAACACGATTGAGACAATTTTCTCGTCAATTGTGTAAGTCGGGCGGTAAAGGGTTGTGGAGAGGTCCCTCAGATCAGGAACACGGGTTATATTGTTTGTTGCGAGAGGGCAGCGCAGAAGTTGTTACTACGATACGATACAGTGACCATAATAACTATGCACAGAGGGTGTATTTAGCAAATCTTAAGCCGAACGCGGCACGAGCACGTTTCTTACTTAGAGGCGAATTTGTGTTATAAGGAAGGGGAATTTTAACTTTTGTGTAAGAGTATAGAGCTTACGGTACGAAGATTCTAAAATTGAAAGCACATACTTAAATGAGAGTGTGTGAGTAATCTTTTGAACAATATAGAAAAGAATGACACTTGAGACAGAACTCGCGACGAAAAGCCGGACAACATGCTTGCGTTCCTGATTCGATTAGATCTAGATCTCCTATGTGCGTGGTGGTATTTTCTACAGAATGGTGTTAGATTCAGAGATTATGGAATAAATCTAGTTTTCTCAATTCAAGAAAAGTTGGTGTATAGGATATCAGCAGTTCAATTAAAGAAGCAAATATTGGACCTACACCATCAGTCGGCGCACTTGTCACGCTGGGTGCTCGTTTAGAGGAGAGACTTACAAAAATAGCTTACACAAAAGCTTCTCACACAAACTCTACTGGGGGACCCTCTGTCAGGCGCGGTAGGGGAATCGGACTTTTCACAACTTCAATTTTTTTTTTTTTTGTTTTTTTTTTTTTCTCACGATACCTATTTCAAAACGGGTTATTACAAGATGCTTTAAGGATAGTTTTGCAGCGCACTGGATGGGGTAAGAATGCGGGGGACCTTTTATGGGGTTGACTATTTTCTCATTTTATCATCATATTAGCGGTCACAGCGTGGTCATGTTCTGAGCTCCCTTGTGGTCATGTCTGGGAATAAACGTGTTCAAGCGAAACTGTGCTGGTAGACTCCATTTGAATTCGTAGGTAAACAAAGGCGCGAGCAAACTTCTAGCATCATGAGAGACGAGTTTAAGATGACGAACAGAATACTAGAACAACACTCGAGATGAGTGTCATTGCGGGTTCGCACCTAGTTCAATCCCGTCAATTTGGCACACAGATGGATTTAATGGGGTCATATTCCTTCAGTTCGAGGACTACTTTAGGGAGGATGCTCGGGACCTAAACAGGCAATGATGGAATTGAATTAGTAAAAGATTATGTTCCGTCTTTATTTCTATAGTGAAAGATCTTTTGGTAACGAAAGTACGACGTACTTTGTTGGAAAGAAGAAACATTTTACACACACAAAAGGATACGTTAGGATTATAATAGGGCTTGAGTGGGAAATAGTCATAATGGGGCGGGGAGGTATAAGTGAGATATAGACGGTCAGATTACGTGAAGGTAATATCGCCAGTTATAGTGGCGGTCTAGTGTGGGGAGGTATGTATACGACTTTCAGACTTTTTTTCTATTGGATACTAATGCTGTTTACAAATCGGTTGAGAGAGTGCGGGAAGCATTGACTTAAGTGTATCACGTGTGGACGCTTTAGGAGGTCATAAGATTGCGACACCTGCCATGGCGTTCTTCAAACAAAGAAAAACTGGTAGCTTCTCTTTCTTAATTCCCTGAGATAGCAATGGTCGGTGAGGTGTCGATATAGAGCTGTTTAAATTGAGGTTAGTGGGGCTCTGTCCTTTGGTGGGGCAATGAGAACATTCTGGATAAGCTATAGTGGCTAGTAGAGAATGCTTCATTTTACAACCAATGTTAAGAGTTTCTTGAGGATTTAACAAGACAAAATTTAAGTGAATCCACCTTAGGAACGCTCATCAACTGCGTTAAGCAGCGAAGGAACAACGAATAACAAGAGGAGGGGTAGTATGCAAAGGATAAAACATACTTAGATTCAGAAGAGTAATAGTATTCATTCGTGAACAATAATTATAATAAGGCTTCTTGAAAGCACGATCTCCCGGGTTGGGATAAAAGCCAAACGAAGATTTTTAGACGAAAATTTCGTCACAGTTAATTTGACGAACTGATGCGATATAAGAGAGAGGAAGGAACAGTAATCAACTTAGAACACAAACGACATATGTAATTTTATGACATCACACATTGATGAGAGTAAAAACGGGTGCGATACGAGCAGAAGTGCTCTGTGCTACTCTCTTAACATTCGATCTATCTTGGCGAGAAGGAAGACCATTTTTCGTATATTCCTGATATAAACGTCTGCAACGAGATGGTTAATAAACATATGGAATACAAATATCATGAATGCAGGTGATTCGTGCGTGAGCACGCGATACAAAATATTGTACGGAATGATATAAGCCACATAGTTTCTCTTTTATTCTTTAAGAGTTACGTGATTTGGTAGGTGAGGACACAAGAATATATGAACACTGGCGACAAAGTTGAATACCAATTTACCACCGCGTGGACTCATACGAAAACAAAAATGCATTTCTGAACAGCTATACGACGAGTGAAAAGTTTTATGCCACGAAAATATTTCAGATTCAAAAACAGTCATATTAGTCTTACACATGAAATGGGTCAACATAGACGTGTGGGTGCCATAAAGTTACTAACCACAGTATTATCAGAGATGAAGTTCGAAAGTTTAGACGGAAATTATCTATAACGGTTCAGGGATAAGAGCGGTGCGACGATTATATAGACTAGGATCAGAAAGGATGAATCGAAGAATACATAGGATCAAGGTGGAGTCATATGAAGGATCATAATAAAGTAACAGAGCCTCGGAACTCTCGGGCAATTCTCTTTCGCTTTGGGCAGGGGAATTCTCGTAAAACTCAAAATACATAATCGAAGTTGATGGACAGGAGGTGGGGAGGGTCCTATCAACTCACATGAGATGATAAACTCCATAGCTGTATCTATGCGTGTCAGCTGTCGTAATCAAGAGAGGTATAATAATAAGATCATGCGGTTCAAAGAGTCATGTTAGAGTGTTGGTATTGTTCATACGGCACCAAAGGTACTATCTCTTACGCATAGATGGGACCCAGGGTATGACAATGTTTTGTAAATCCACAAGACGAGTAAATGAAGGTATAAGAATTAAATATTTTTAGTGAATAACAAAGAGGAAATAGTAAATGAAAAAAAGGAAGTAAAAATCATGAACATAACCACGACTTTTATTTATTTTTTTCTTGTGTCGTTTTTTCATAATTCATTTGGTGTTTTTTATGGGTATTTCATCTATTATGATACTTCATCTATTGGTAAAGAGTATACTACTACCGAACCATACACTGGCAACACTTTGGACCACTATTTCGATAGTAGGGGTCACTTTGCTAAGTTATTATATGTTTTTTACATATTCACAATATACGCGCATTCGACCAATATTGAGGGTATACGAGGGATCCGGGGTTCGAGTCTTCTCCGGTGTGGCGCTAGTGACGACTCGTCGCTCTAAAAAACCCCGCACACTTCTGAAGATTTTAAGGGGGGAAAGATGACATATGAGAGGGGTATATATTTAGAGCCTTACAGGATAGCGGAATTTGAAAATAAATTCTATGCCCCAATAATGTGATTATCTAATTTATAGTAAGTACGGTAAAATGTCAGTGTCTTGTAGATTATCATTCGATTAAATCCTGGACTATGAGGAAGCAACTTTCCTTTTAAATTGCTCGAATGATTTATTGCATAACAGAAGTCATATTAACTGCTCTTTTGTAAGTCAAAGGGATTAAATAGAGTATCCAACTCTCTTATTTAACAATTAATTTATGATATAGATTGCATATTCTATTATAGGTACCCAAAGTACCAGAACACAATTATATATATTATGTTCCTATTCATTACACATTTGAATTACTCATTAATAGCGTTGGATTGGCTAGTAGATAAAAAAAAGCTCTTCAGATTACACACAGTATCGAGAAAGAACCTATGTCTGGACAAAATAAAGATATAGCGCTACACAGAGGTCACTACACCTTTAATATAATAATAGAATCTGTAAGGTAAGGGTATTAAGAATTAAACCATACAAATTATATAATGAATAACTAATTAATAGATTTGATGTTCACTCCACCAGTACCCACAATAAAATTAATAATATATATCTGCTATAAAAACCTATTTGTAGGTGGTTAGCCTAGAGCGCGGAATTATTGTATATTGAAACGAGACTTTGAGATCTCATGAGGTCTATATGTAACTGGAAGATTATCTGTCCACTGTAGACCGACAACGTCTCCTATACGTTTTCAGCCTTCCTCTCTCTCTCGAAGGATTGCATGAAACGATAACTTCAATTACAGTTATTGAGATATTTAAGGTTACGTAGAAAGTCCAGTAATCGAGCTCCATTACATACACCCTATAATATTAAGAAATAAATTGTATAAAAAATCATTATAGAGGCTGGCTAAATGCTCGGGATGGCTATAACCTAGGTTAGCAGTCTAACTAATCTCATCAAGATTCTATTGATATTAATAGAGATTTGACTGGTGAGTTAACAAACGGTGTACTGAGTGTTATTAACAAATATAGAAGTAAATCAATTAATTTTCCTAGCAAATTATGAGATTAAATTGATTATATAGTTATAGATTAGATAGATATAGATATATAGATTTTCTTTTAAAACAGAATTATGGTTCTCACTTATATCCTACCATTTTGGAAATTATACCCTTTATTGAATAGTTAATCTAGTTTATACGGTAGCATTATATGATCAAGGACTTTAACGATGAGTCGTTGTGCTTAATACAAAGATTTCCAATCTGATCCTAATAGTCTAGTTCAATTATTATCCTCAATGTAATTAAATCACGGTAATTTACACAAAAATACAATAAATTTCTATGAACAAGCATGTGTGATTTTAAGTTTCTCTAATCAAAAAAGTATAACGTTACGAGATATAAAATTAAAATTAAGTCAATAAATTAAAAATTAGGTAAAAATTTGACAATAATAGAACTCGATAATTTCACCTCAAATATTCACAAAATTTAATCCATATTGTTATAGTTTAGTCTTCCATTTATATAAATGCAGCTTACTAATATCTTTATACATATATACATTATCTTTGCAGCTTCCTCCACCCTTTAGCTAACGCAAGGACTGTATAATAAAAGTGATTATATATTCAAACTCGCTGCTATTCACTAAATGAAATCACAGGGGTTCGGGGAGTTATCCATTATAGAGTTGATAGAACAAATTGCAAACATTATGAGTATGGGGGCAGTATGGGCGATACAAATAGCAATATGTGCCATCATTATGAGAAAGATAAGAGGAATCCGGTTCGCCAGTCACATGACTTTTCGGTAATTTAGAGGATTTTCGGGAAATTGAGTGCGTAATAATAGGGGAGTAATCAGAAAGAGATTGGGCAAAAAAATAAATCATAATATTAATCATTGCACATTGTTGATTTTTTTACTTGATTTATTAGAAAATTTAAACTTCGGTGGGAGATTGATTAGAATGAGCGGACTAATGTTAGCGTAATACTTTCAGTATTTATATATATGGTTTCTATGAATATTATTATGAAAGATAATAGTTATATTTTATGTGATTGATGTTTAATTCAGCAGACTACATTAGCCTCTAAGAATATGAGAATTAACAAATATATTTTTGAAAAAGAGATATAACGTATATTATATAATAATAGTAATGATGTTTATAAATATAATATAATGTTTTATTTTCATAATTTGAGGTCTCCATCCACAGATGACCGTGTCTATCAAACTGGATTGGCTAGTATCTAACACACGATAGCGGACTAGTTCGCCTTATGGAGGTCTGGTTCCTTTATCAATACGTTAACATCTTTTGGTGGATTCACAAAGTGCTCTAAATGAGGGCAGCTCAATAAGGGCCTGAGAGCCCAGAATCTTTATCAGTATTAAACCTTAAAAAATAGGACATAATTGTAATTCGGTTGCAGAATCTGACATAGGATTCATAATATTTATGTTTATAGTTGGAATGTAAATAATGATTATGTAAGGATCCATTTATGGAAATTACAATTAAGCACCTATAAAAACACTATAATTATATGGCTGAGGAGCGCAACGGTAAAGGCAACGGATTTAATTGGCTAGGGATAAGGATAGGCCTGAAGGCTAGATACCCATGCGGCCTTAAATAATTCCATTTATATTGTAGGTCTTAACGTCCAAGCTAGAGGTGACATTAGGGAAATAATTCTAAAAAATATAAACTTCGTAGCCAAGAGTTGTTTGGCTAACTGAATATTTGAAAAACGTTTCAAAAAAAATATTTTAAAAAAATAATTTGATGCAACAGGTTTCACTCAAACTTAGAAAGAGGCAGCATGAGAAAATCATTTCTAGTATTCTCTATAAAATACATGACTTTGATCGGCTTTAAAACAAACAAATGTATTTTGCAAGAAGCTTTACATATATTTATTTAATATCTTATTTAATATATTAATTATAATATTATATGTATATATACACTCACATTGGAGAGATCAAGGGGGTCTCATGAAACAACACTTAAATGGAATGAGGCATCTAATGATTAATTAAACAGAGACATGGGTTGTCCTGAGTTATTTTACAACCCTCTTGCCAGTCCAACCCCCAATAAAAACTAAAGGTTGTGTAATATGCTGAACACATTGTTAAATATGTATGACCATTAACTAAGCGGCTTCTCATTTATGATATTTAATCTAATTAATAGAGATTGAAGTAAATGGGGTAGAGATCATTATTACTGAAAAGAAGATGATTCAGATCGATAATGCAATAGGAGATATCTCACTCAAAGTTAATTATTATTATAAAAATATAAGTAAATGTAAATAGATTGGCTATTGCTAGAGTATTGACGATATGCAATGCGTCAAGAGAATACTTACTATCGCGTTATTAAATGCTATACTTAGGATATAATGGGGTTATGAATAGCAAGTAGTGATGTCACTTATGAACGGGACAAATAAGCTAGTCAAGATGAATTTTATTAGGGTGGACGGGGTGGCCTTAAAGTACTAATAATAGAGAACGCGCTGTGTGTGATGATAGAAATTCTTGTGTGTTTTTTGTTGTGTAGGGGCAAATTTCTTAAAAATGTATTAACGAGTACCTAAAGTTAAAGATTTTAGTAATATGATATGGTAGCAATTAGCACTCGTGGAGGGGGGAAGAGAGTTATAAGCAAAATTAGATAAAAGGAGTAGAAGAATGACAGGATAATTATAGAGTGAGTCATTTTATTGTAGTTGAAAGGCTGGAGGAAGGGAGGATTTTAGGAATCTTAATTTATAATACTTTGATTTAGCTTTATTTTTATTTTTATATTTTAATTCTTAATTTGTATAAACTTGAATTTTAATTTATTTTTATTTATTCAATTTTCCAATATATAAACATGGTATTCGAAATTAGATTCGTGCATAAGTGTTACTTTCTTTGCAGGCATACACCTATCCACGAGTATGGGGCATTGCCCTTCAACCGGAGAACAGTCGAGTTGTACCCCGCTTATTACCGAGATTGATTAAATGACGATGCCATTTGAATTAATATTTGGCACGTAATATTATCTAAATTGATACACCAGCCGAAATAACATTATATTAAAAGTCATAGTTTAGACCAGGAGGCTTCTTATTAAACGAGTATTGACTTTACCTTATAATTAGGGAATGTATAGCTTCGGGAATTCCTAGTGCACATATATAAATCAGCAGAATGGGCAAGGCGGCTGGACACTTGTAGATTATGGCCAGTGGAAACAGGTCATAACAAAATTGTCAAGTTCTAGGCTCTGAAGACGATCCGCATGAGATCGTATAAGAGAAGTCTATAGTAGGACTTGAGGAAAAAATCGGGTATTGTTCTATATGTAAATGAAAGGATGGTAATCATTTCTGAGGGCATTGGCATATTCAGAATTACAAGTCCAACGCGCCTAATTCAGGTACGGGGTCAGTCATCCACTCGACTTCATGGCAAGGATTGGTTATCTGGGATTGGCCAACATAACGGATTTCATGTAATAGTTAGAGGTATGGAGTGCTTAGTTAATGACATGCTTGAAGAATAAACATCCATAAAAATAATGTATTCGATGAACTATAATTTTGAATATACACGCATATTTTGTGTTTTTTCTCAAGATGTCATGGAGGTATAATACAAAAAATGTGATTAGTAGAAAAGATAAAATTTTATAAACTATATTAGAAATATTTTTATCTCAGTATATATTCAAGAAAAATTAGCTTAGGTAAGGGGGTATTGCCTAAAAAACAAAGATTTAACGATAATTATGAATAAGAAATAAAGAAGCTGGGCTGAAAGGATATATGAAAGTTAAAGGGGGGGAAGACTCTTGCGGGTGCGTATTAGTATTTGTTATTATTATATACTAGCAATATATTGGATGTGGTCATCAATTAAAGAAGAAAAATTAGTAACGTGAACTTTGTTAATTAAGAAATGTTACCTGAAAATTCAATAAGGAACGTGACCTTAATTGTTATTATTTACAATTTGAGGAACTTGACTTTTTAAAAAGATGTTCATAGGAAAGTTTTGACCTATTATATACAGAATTTTCAATTTTATTACGTATTGATATTTTTAAATATTTTTCATATTTAGGAATTGAACTTAAATATCTGATTGACAGAACTTTTAATAAGATTTAAATAGGAAATGTGACATTTAATTATTATAATAGGGAAAGGGAATAATTTTTATATAAATTAATAGTAGAACGTTTTAAAATTAATAAGAATTTTAATTGTCACCTTATTTAATAAGATTACTAATAAATCAATTTTATAACATTTATCTTATTCACTTAATTTTAAAAATGTAAATTACCTTTATTTAATTCTCTATTTATGTAATAGATTTTAAATTAGGTTGATGGTACTTGAAGTGTGAACTGAGATTTGCATGTTTAGATGACGTTTTGATAGGAAGTGCAACTTTACATACTGATTTCATAATAAGTAGACGTGAACTTTTAAGTATAGAAGGACCGACTTTAAATATATTATAAATAAGAACATGATGTCAACATTTCAATAGGGAAAGTGAACTTTTAATAGGAATTTATTAGGGAACGTGCATTTATTTTAAGTATATGATTATATAATATTATAGGTACGTGAAATATATTAAAATAAGATTAAATGTGTGAATCTTATTCAATTTAATATGATTTTTAATAGGAAACATGAACTTTTAATAATTCGTAATACTATTAAGTGATGTTTTAATAAGTAATTCAATCAGAGTAGGAACGTGAACATTTTAAATAATTCCAAGTAAGGAATCTGTTAGTGTATCTATTTTATCATCAAGATCAATAAGGAACTTGAACTATTTAATAAGGATTCAGTAGGGAACGTGAACTTTTAATAAAATTCTTCAATTAAGGAACCTGAACTAATAAGATTTCAATAGGGAAAGTGAACTTTTAATAAGATTTACAATACTAAATACTTTAATAAGATTCCAATAAAAACCGTGAACTTTTAATAGAATTTAATAGGATTTAATGACCTGTTAATAAGATTTCAATAGGAAGTGAACTTTATAAATTTCAATAAAGAAGCGTGAACATAGATATATATATGGATACGAGAGTGTGATATCGGAGTCAGTACACGGACATCAATAGGTACGTGAATTTTAATAGATTTAATAGGGAATCGTGACGTGAACTTTACTAAGATTTCAAATAGAGACGTAAACTTTTAATAACATTAATTGGGAACGTGAACTTTATATATGATTTTTAATAGAACGTGACCTTTTAATAAAAATTCAATAGGGAACGTGACTTTTTAATAAGATTTCCAAAGAGGACGCGAATTTAATATGAATTTAAATATGGAAATGACTTTATTAAAATGCAAGCTGAACATACTTTTAAGATCATAGGGAACGTGAACTTTAATAGGAATTTAAGAGGGAACGTGAACTTTTAATAACAATTCAATAGGGAAATGTGAACTTTTAATAAGATTTCAAGGGACCGTGAACTTTTAATCAGGAATTTATAAGGAACGTGAATTTTCATAATTTCCATAGAAGTGATTTAATATAGATCCTTCAAAGGAACGTGCAATCAATAAGATTTCAAATAGGAAGTAATTTTTTAATAATATTTCCATAGTCAGTTAATTAATAGGAATTAAATAGGAAAAGTTAAACTTTTAATAGATTCTCATAGGGAACGTGAACCTAGTACTATAGAATTTGATAGGACGTGAGATTTAAATAGAATTTAATCAAGTGAAAGTGAACTTAACAAATTTCCATATAAACGTGAACTTAATCTAATCTTCAAAAGGGACGGAACTGTATAAGATTTCAATAGGGACACGGTGACCTTGTTAAAGGAATTAATAGGAAGTGAACTTTAATGGATTCAATTGGTAACGTGAAACTTTTAATAGTTAATATGAAAGTAAACTTTTACATAAGATCTTTCTTATAGGGATATTAATTATGAATTTCAAGGAAAGTAACTTAATAGATTTCAATAGGAAACGCTGAACTTTATAAATTTCAATAGTGAAAGTGAACTTTCAATAAGACCTCAAAAGGAGAATATGATTTTTAAGGGGGAAATTTTTACTTTTGAAATTTAATAGATTTAATATGAACGTTAAAAAGTTATTGAACCTAATCGGAAACATGAATAACTTTTAGATAAGATTTCAATAGAGAACGGAATTTAATAAGATTCAATATGAACGTGAACTTTAAAAGATCATAGGAACGTAACTTTAATAGATTTCAATAGGGAACTGTGAATTTTAATAAGATTTAATAAGAAACGTGAACTTTTAATAAGAATTTCAAAGAAAACGCAAAACGTGTAGAGTGTAAATTTCTTCAATTTATTAAGATTTCATAAGGAACGCAACTTTAATTAGATTCAATAAGAACTTGAACTTGTTAAAAGAGGTAATACAATACTTACTTCTTAATACATAATATTATATGTTAAAATTTTTATTATGAATTAATAGGAACGGACTTTAATTAAGATTCAATAGGAACGTGAACTTTTAATAGATTTCAATAGGAAGTATTTTTAATAATTTCAATAGGACGGATTTTTATAAAATTCAATAGGTAACGTGAATTTTTAATAGGAATTTAAAATGTGAACGGAACTTTTAATAGGAATTTAATATGGAACGTGAACTTTATTATTATTCTCCTGAACTTTAATATGATTTCAAAAAACGTGAAATTTATTAGATTTCATCACGAATCGTAACTTTTAATAAAGATCGATGGAACTGAACTTTTAATAGGTAATTTAATAGAACTGATTTTAATAAATTTCAATAGAGAAATCGTGAAGCTTTTTAATAAGAATTTTCAATTGGGAACGAACTTTTAAAAGCTTCAAAGGATAACTGACATTTATAAAAAATTTCAATGTAAACGGCTTTAAAAATAAGATTCAATAGGAACTTGACTTTTAATAGATTTACATAGAGAACATGAACTTTTAATTATTCAATAGGGACGTAACTTTAATAAGTTCATAAGGAGTAACTTTAATAAGTACCAATAGGAACGTGACTTTTAATAAGAATTCAATATGGAAGTGAAGTTTAATAGGAACTTAATAAGGAAGTGAATTTAATAAGATTGGTCAATAGGGACGTGACTTTAATAGATTTCAATAGGATCTGAATTAATAAGATTAAATAGGGAAACGTGCCTTAATAATTTAAAATAGGAATCGTGAACTTAAAAGTATCAAGGAACTGAACTTTCAAAATATTAATAGAGAATGAAATTTAAAAGATTTCAGTAAAACCGTGACCTTTTAATAAGATAATAGGGAACGTGAATTTTAATAAGATTTCAATAGGTTTAATAACTTTAATAGACTTTAATAGGGAATAGACTTTAATAAGGTTTAAGAAGAACGTGAACTTAAATTTAAGGATTGTTCATAGGGAACTGATTTTTATATAAGATTCAATAGGATAGTGACTTTTAATAAGATTCATAGGGAACGTGAACTTTTATAGGAATTTAATATGGGAACGTGAACTTTTAATAGAAATTATATGTTTAAGAGTTAAATAAATCTAAAATTTGAGTGAACTTTTAATAAGAAGTTTCAAAGGAACGTGAACTTATAGATTTACAATACGGAACGTGAATGTTAATAATATTTCAATAGGCGAAGTAACTTTTATAGAATTATAATAAGGACAGTGATTATGAAAGAGATGAGTAGAAAATATCTTTAATAAGATTTTTGGGAAGAGATACTTAAGTAGTTTCAATAGGGAACGTTAAATTTTAATAAGATTTCAATAGGGTATTGATTTTAATAGATTTCAGAGGAAATGTGAACTTTTAATAAGAATTAATAGAATCTGAATTTTATGACAGATTTAATAGGACGTGAACTTTAATTAAGATTCAATAAGGAGGTGACTTTTAAGAAGATTTAATATTGAACAGTAATTTAATAGAATTATGGGAACGTTACCTTTAATAGATTAATTTTAGTCGATATTTTAATAGGATATTTAATAAGATTTCAATAGGGACGTGACAAATTTTAATATAACTTTAATAAGATTTGAATAGGGTTTTTTAATAAATTTAATAGATGTGATTTAATAAGACTTCAGATAGGACGTGACCTTTTAACAAAGATTTCCATAAGGAGTCCTTTTAATTAAACTTTCAATAGGGAAGTGCCTTTTATAAGTATGTTTCCATAAGGACACGTCTTTTAATAAGATTTCAATAGGGAAACTTTTAAAAGACCGATATTGTTTAATAAGATTATCAATGGAACGTGACTTCTTAATAAATTCAAATAGGGAACCTAACATTTAAAAGATTCGATAGGGAAAGTGAAATTTAATTAGATTTCAGTGGGAAACGAGATCATTAATAATATTTCAATAGGCGACGACATTTTAATAAAGAACATGACCTTAATAAAGATTTCAATTGAAGCGACTTTGTATAAGATTTCAAAGGAACATGACTTAATAAGATTAATAAGAGGACACCTGAATTTTGTCGTAGATCGGAAATTCCTACCAACCCTTTAATGAATTGTGCAAACTCGTAAGAGTCTTAAATTAAAATCCATCATAACAGGAAGTTTTGACTGAAAAAATTTGTTGATGGGAATTCATATCAAAAAAAAAAACCGTTACTTAAATTAAAACTGAACAGTTCTTTTTCTTTCCACTAACTAAAATTTTACAGCTATAAATCTTACATTGTAAATGTTTTTAAGAGATTTTACGTCAAAGATCGAAATCTATGGTAGAATAAGTTCACCCAAGGTACACATACCAACCTACAAAATTTTCTCATTCCATCATTTATAAAATATTACAAAATTATGAAATATTTTAATGAAATTCAAAAAATAATTTTGAAAATTTCTATTCTGACTGTTCGCATCAAATTTCAAACATGACATGTTCATCTTGGTAGCATTTTCATTATATGTACTATCATATTCTGAATGCTATCATGTAAAATGTAAATTGAATTGATAAATAAACTTACATAATTATACTAAAAACTTTTACTGCAAGCATATACAAACATAAGATACATAAACTATAATATGATTTAAATATTAAATCACATATTGTTAAAAAGTTTTCCATAAAGTCGACGTGAGAAAGAACGCTCACATTTAAACATCTGCACTTATGTATACTACAACTAGTTTCTTATGATATAATTAAGGCTAATATTTAGCTAATAATGGTTGTTTACTGAGGAAACTGTGTTATGACTTTTATGGAAATAAATGTTCAATTTTAAATAAGATCGTGCATCAGTCAAATATTGAAAATAACTGCTGGAGGTGGTGAAAAGGCAGGAGTATCGCCGGAGACTGGATCTATTCAGTGATTGACAATCAACTCATGAGCCACACTCAGACTTAAAAATTTTCTTCCTTTAAAGTTCATTCTTTAAGGCCAAACTTGACCCTGTACTGCACGTGGGATTTAAGGTAGTTATATCACACACAAGTTTGCTGTCCCAATGAATGGTCAGCATTGTGTGTGAATTCAAAGGATTTTTTTGTTCTTGAAAGGGACAGCGACTTGTAGTAGCATGGGCAGCATGTACTTACCTAAACAGCACACTAGTGAAGGTCTGCCTCCTGTCAAGATGAGCCGCCGGCGTCACGAAATTTGAGAACGTCGAAAAAGTTTCTTCTAGAACACTATTTTTTCCTTCAAATTCGCGCATTATCTTAATACTGGAGATTCGAGTGTATTACTTTACATTTTCTTTCAGATAGAGTATAACTATGGTACAGAATGCACCCCCTCAAAGCCACCTATTGAAAGTATGGCCTTGCTCTTGATTCGGTGCTAGGAACTTTCGCCCGTTGTTTGGAGAGATACGCTGTGCTGGCTGTTGAGAGCTCCGTCAAACTCAACTCTCTGGTGTGGGTCGGCGCTAGAGTTTACCCCGAAAACATTTTTATTTCATAACCAATTTATTACTTTTCAAATATGATTGTCTTAAGCATGTCTTTAAAGCCTTTGTATATATTCCCAAGCCTCAGTCAAGACTTCATTAAAATTTTATTTTTTTCCCCCTTCTCTATTTGAGATTTAATCTCATCAGGTGTAAACTTTAGAACTCTTGGCATGAATGATTTTAGGTACTATTCCTCTATGCACGTCCTTAGATTGGCTAGCTTTTTTGATCCTCATTGACCACATCTCTAAGTATTAGTTAGGCTAAGCTTTTGCTATGTGGTAGCTTTTATTCAGCACTCCAGTCGCTCCAACAACCAATTGGTATAATTCCTGCCGCTCCATCCCCCCCCTGCATTCTTTTATTCATAATTTAGTCTTACAGAATTTTACTACCTTTTACCTCTCATATATGGTTACTCATTGTCACTGCTTATTCCAATCTAAAACATAAGCATTCTGCGTTTTCTCCTAATCTATGGTCGCGTTAGGGGAGTATAGATGTTGGGATCATTGAGTAAAGTTTGACATTTGTTCCATTTTCTATTATTGTGGCTGGTTTGTAATGCCAGTATTTATCGGTTCTGTTTCAAAAATTGTAAGTTGCATAGTTCATATAATCATATGCAATGGTATGTCCTCGTGTATACCATTCGTACATTTTTCGCTCTGTAGAATAGTTTTACTGTTCTCCGTTTTTCTTGCACTCTGGCATTTTTCCCGGCGATTTCTTTCTGTTCTAATCTTCCTTACCAGTTTGTTCTTAGTATTTAATCTTGTGCGCTATTATGTCTCCTGTCTTTTTTCAGGTACTTACTGTTAAAGTTCTCTGTATGTCTAGATCGATGTAGATGATTGGTTCGGTCATCTATCTGAGTTTTCCCACATACACTCTTCCATTTATTCTTTGCTTGTATGTTCTTTTCGGATTTTATTATTCCTTTCCTACTTCTTTATGTCAAATTGTCTACCCAATCTTACCCTTCCGGATCTTTTCTTTTTTGTAATGATGTTGTTCGTTTTTTTTTTATCTCGGTCATACACCCTTTCATACAATGTACTTCTTCTCTCTAATATTTGTATAAAACCAATTTAAATTCCCTGGTTCTTTTATATGATTCTCTTCCAGTTGTGAACCCCTCCTCTCATTCTAGGCACATAAATCCTGCATGCATGGTTTTGTGATTTAACTTAAGTATGTAACATTTTTCTGTTTACGTCTATATAGAATTCCCTTTTTTACCTCATAGTAGGCTGTATGTAGGACGGGATTCCATTCTAAGGCATATTTATTCTTAGGTTTTTTATATTTACTTGTTTAAAATATGTCATTCTTTAAATATATTCTTTATTATTTTCTTCTCCTTTTGACTTTAATTTAAAAATGTATGAATATTAATTACTGCATACATATGATGATGTATGTGTATATAAACCCATTGCTTCAGTTTGGAGAGATTGCTTGCTGTGCTTCGAAGAACTCCGTCCCAAACTCAACTCTCTGGTGGGTGGGGTGCGGGTGGCCAGTGTTAGCCGCCGGAATTATTTTTTATTTAACCAATTCCATAGAGTGGTATGCTTAAGGCATGTGTCATTAAAGCTTTGTTATATTAACTCATTAGCACGTCAGAACATTCAAGATAATTAGTTATATTTGTGCGTAAGCATCGTGCGTTGTTAAGTTTCCTTTGATACCTCATTAGTCACTACTTCGACATTTTAAATAATTCTACATTTTGATGAGTAATCAGTGTAGTGGATAGTCTCCTGGCTGATTCTGAATTAAACCCGAACTCGAACATTAAATTTACATTTTGACTGCGTACGCATTTGGCTTAAGCGCTGCATGTCTCTTGTATAGATTCATAATACACACTCAGACATTTAAAAGAGTTCATTTGATTGCGTAACATGGTGGTTTTTACGTTTCCTGGATACATTCATAGCACAATCGATAACATTTGAAATAATTTCTACATTTTAAAGCATGTGAGTTTTTAAGCTTCTTTTGAGATTACATCCATACCACACTCTAGAACATAAATGATTTTATATTTTTAATGCTTAATACATTTGATAATAATTACTTTCAGGTTACATCTCATAAGCAAATCAGTACATTTAATAATTTTACATTTTGATGCGTAAGCATATGTCTTGTTAAGTTTCCTTTATGATTACACTAGCCACAACCAGAACATTTAAATAACTTATATTTGATGGTAATCATTGCGGTTTAAGTTTACTTTGATTCTTCTAGTCACACTCAGACCATTTAAATAATGTTAACATTGGAGCGTAATTGCATGTTGAATTTAACTACTTTTCTTGATTAATCATAGCCACCAGCACATTAAGCAATTTATATTTGGCGGTAAGCATTGTGCGATTTAAATTGACTGTTCTGGATTACACTCATGTCACCTCGAAAGTTTAAATAATTTAATATTTATGTCGTAAGAGAAGTGTGTTTAAGGTTCCTTTGATTACAACTCATAGCACACTCAGAACTTTACAATAATTTATACTCAATGTGACGCATAGTTTAACGTTAAGGCTTCTTATTTACACTCATGACTAACACCAAACATTTACGTAAGATATTTGATGCGTAAGAAGTGATCTTTTTAACTGATTATGATACACTCATAGCCACAATCAGAACATAAACTAATTTATATTTGATGCGTAGCAGTCCTTTAGGCTTTCCTTCAGATTACCAATAGTACTCAGTAATTTAAATAATTTAAGTAATTTGATGCATGACATTGTGGCTTAAAGGGCCTCCTGTCTGATACACTCAAGTCCCACTCTGTCTTTCAATAGTTAATATTATCCTGTGAAAGAGATGAAGAATTAAGTCTAAGTGCGATGGTTTCTATATTATCAAAGCACATTTAAAGACTCTTCTTTAGCAAATGCAAATGACTTTCAACTCAAATAATTTTAAAATTTAAATTAACAGTATTCTGCAACAGAGCTTTCTAGCTTATTTTGTTAACTCTTTTTCAACACATGTATGAAGTTGAAGTAATCTTTGAAAGTTCTTTCACTTGAACCTTTTGTTCATGACCAATCGTTAATGGGAGCTGTTCGTAAAAAAAATAAAAAAAATAGTACATGAATAAAGAAAGAAAATTAAAATAAAAATTAATAATCTTTTTGGAATTCTCAACCATAAAAAGAGTGAATGTCAATCAAATCAATACTTTAAAATTTACCATTTAATAACAGCTGAATATATTAATTTATGATGAAAAAACAAAGAAGAAAAATTATCTTAATATTTGTTTTTATATTAATTTATATTCAGATACATTTATAATTTTATTAGAAAATTCAAATATATATATATATATTATAATATATATAATAATAATAATATAATTAATATTTATATATATATATATAATAAATATAAATATTAATATATATAAATATATTAAATGATATAACTTCCTTTCTTCTTTCTCACCTTCCTCTTGCCCAAGATGGGGTAGGTGCGATCAAGCCATCGAATAAGAAAAGCATAGAGAACATGACAAACGTCGAAAAGAAATATATATTTATAATTATATATATAAGTTAATATATATTATATGAATATATATATAATATATAGTTAATATATTAATATATAATACATATCATATATTATATAAAATATATTAATAATGTTTAATATAAATATATTATTTTAATATATAGAGCGACGGAGTCGCTATGGCAAGCGCTGTCAATCCTAGGTAGAAATTTACTGAGAGTCCCCCTCATTAAAATGGGCATGCCAGAAGTGTGAATTAAAAAAAAAAAAAAAGTGTCTGCGATCCTATTTGAACCTTTGGGTGGGGATGTTATTTTGAGTTAGGGCAATTGGGGTAGTTAGGTTTATGTAGTTGGGAACCTATAGAATTTTAGAAAAGAATCTCAAATTTAATAAACACAGAAGAATTTATACAGAAATAAGCATTAATCCATCGTTAATATTTAAGTAACTTTGGTAAAATAACTATTGTACGTCATCACTGTCCTCCTCCATCTCTTTGTAGAAAAATCTTGGAAAATCAATCACTTTACTCCACCCATTTTGCTATTTAAAAATATTTTACTCATTAGAACAATTTTATCCATTCAATAACAATACACATACAAACAAAGTTCGGTCTCATATGTTCCCCTCTCCCAGTTAAGTAAACTTATTATGAACTTCTTCCAACACTAATAAGTCTCCCACCCCTTTCTACACAGAACCTGGTATAGATATTGACGACATATTTCACTACCCCAAAACCACACCCAACTTATATTTAGATCATAAACATGCAAACTAAACAATAACATCATTCACCATGGAAAACACAAGAAAAAAAGAAAAAAAGAAAAAATAAGAAAAAAAGAAAAAAAAAGAAAAAAAGAAGATAACAATAGAAAGAAGGAGAAGAAGAAGCAAGAAGAAGAAGAAGAAGAAGGAAGGGGAGAGAGGAGAGGAGGAGGAGGGAGGAGGAGAGAGGAGAGAGGAGGAAGGAGGAGGAGCAGAAGAAAAGAAAAAGAAGTAAGAGAACGAAAAGAAGAAGAAGAAGAAGAAGAACGAGGTGATAAAGGAAGCAGAAGAAGAAGAAGAAATTAATGTCTAATTTAAATGCTAAAAATAATGACAGCAAAAAAGAATCAACATACATCTGCATATTTCCGTTACTACCTCCTCAAGTCATTCTTCAGATTAACCAGATTTTGTGATTTTCAATGTGACAAGTTCTCGGATCAATCTCTAATTCAACATCAGATCCCATTGATTCTCTACTTTACTTTTTTAATGTTATCCTGGTAATGCAAATTTGTTCCATTGTTGGAAAGATCTGAAATTAAATAAGAAATAGGTAATAAGCTTATGTATTAATACAACCAAATAATAGTCTCAAAGGGTCAAAGATCATTGAAGGAAGCAAAGAACAATCTCAATTTGAATATCAATCAACTGTCAAAAAAAAAATAATACTATAGTATAAAATTAAATTATATATATATTATATATTAATATATATATATATATATTATATATATTATTATATATATATTATTATAATATATATTTATATATATATAATATAATATATATATATATATATATAACATAAAAGTCAAGCAACACCGATGATGATGGTTCTGAGACTGCGAGAGTGAAAATTTTTCCCTGCTTATATACAATTGTCAAAAGCCTGTTTGCATTTGGTGTAACTTAGAACTTTTGTGGCTGCTCTGTAACCCAGGGCATCCCAAGCGAAGCTTGTGTAGCCAGCAGGGGTTCGCAAGTAAGAGTTTCAAAGCGAGTGATGATCGAAGCAGAGACTTGAAACGGCGAGATGCCTTCTCTTCTGGGAAGGCGGATATTATAGTGGTACGAGCTCCTGTACTTGCTCAACTTAAACAGAATCCTATGTCCACCTGGTCGATTCCTGCCGCGAGCGAAATTTTTTCTGTCTTATTCCGCATAATTGTTGCACAGGCCGTTGTGACATTCGATGTTGCTCTGACTTTGGTAAGTCTGCTCCTGTACCAAGAGCACCTCACAGAATCTGTTACCCACAGGGTTCCAAGCACCTTCGAGGATTAAAATAAGTACGATTCAAAGCAGTGATATCGAGGAAGGTGAAACTGTTCAGATGCCTTCTTTTTCTGGGGAAGCAGATCGCAATAGTGTTGGTAGAGCCTCCTGTACATGTCTAATGAGATGGCTGTGATATTGTTCGAGTCTGCTGAGGCGAAATTTTTCTCTCACATAGATAATATATATATATTATTATATACTATTATAACATATATATAAATTATAATATATATAAATAATTTTTAGTATATAATTATTAATTATATATACTATATAGTATTTAGTGATGGGCATGATTAATATCACAGCAGCATAGCTTTTCTCAATCACATTGTCAATTTTGCTGATTATTTGAACAATTAATAGAATTTCGATAATTAAAACCAATAATAATTAATATATTTATAATATTATATATATATAAGATATACTATAATATAGCTATATATATAAAATATATAATTATATTATATATATATTTATTATAAAATTATATTATCATAGTATAACTATTCTTGCTATATGGTATGTAGCATTCCAGTGCTAATGTTCGACCTACTTCTGCATCATATCCACATCATCCCACCTCACAACCTCTTCAGAAACACACTTTTTCTACATTACAATGATACAACTATACTTAATCCACACCCCTCTTCTAGACAACATCCTTATCCCTTATATCCCTACTATGTGTGGGGGAAGGAAAAATTGCCTACATTGTATGTCCTGCGTGTAGAAGGCGACTAAGGATGGTGGTAGTTAGGTTGGCTGCCACTACCGCACATCTATTCTTTGCTAGGATGGCTCAATGCATCTTGGAAGGTCGGACGCGTGCGCTTCTTAATTTCGGCAAAAATAATATGCAATCAATGGTTACATGGAATCAAGAGGAATAATGTTGAGAAAATGAGGGGAGAGGATGATGTATTTAGAAAGGGCAATTTGGATTTGTCGCTGACTGAACAAAGATGAAGGACAGTGAAAATTGAGTGGTGTTGGTGAAAGTGTATTGTGTTGGTGTGGAAAGGAATTCGAGGGGGATAGAAGGGTTGTAATTCGATGAGTGACTTGTGGTAGAGAGCTTATGGTAGATTTTCATGTGCAGTACAGAATTTATAAGCGTAAATTTAAGTTGTAAAAAAGATCAAATATATGTGTGCGACAATACTGGTCATCCGATGGTATCGTTGAAGAGCAGTGTGATTTTTGGGATAGATCTGGAAGATTTGGATGGGTGTGAGTAGGAGATAGTTCTTTGCCACCATATTTGCCCACCAAGGATTTTTTTTTACCATTTGTCACCTAGCACTCCGGGCAAGACCTATGTCAAGGAGGGTTGTAGCATAAAAGTTCCCCTCTATTGCAAATAATGCAACTGATCAACGACGCAGCTTAAAGTGATGGAAACATTCGGCAGAAAACAGAAATGGAAAGAAATCCAGAATCAGAGGGTGGGAAGAAGGAGCACACGCAACTAGCCGATTCCAATTACAACACAAAACTTGTGCCCATGATATCAGCACGCCATTGTGCTTAGAGGGTCACTAAAGCGTGTGTGGTAGCCGAGTGATAAGTCGTCAAGCCTGCGTGCGATAATCCTAATACGAAGAGAAAAGCACCAACACTGCCATAGCAAAGATATCAGGGTTAAGTGAAATGGAAAATACAGAACATTAATAAGCTTTTGCTTTGAGTCTACTGTGTCCAAACCGGTGAAACCAAGCCCCCCCAGATATGAAGCAGTACTCCATACATGAGCGATGAGACCTTGTATCGATCACATGAGAAGAGGAAAATTCCTCGCAGTTATAACAACTTCATCTTGATGCACCTTCAGCACACTTTGAGTGAGTTCTCAAGACATTTTTTTGTTTTGTTAACGCCAAGATGTTATAGTGTCCTAAAACAATCGCAAGATAGTGAAAAGTTAGAAGGTTTTTGTGAGGGATGAGACAGTTGGTTTTCTTAAAAGAAGTTGAAATTCACAAGGTGATATCGACCTATCCGAAATTCTACCAGATCACTAACAAATGAATCAAAAGATTAAGACGAAGGCAATCTAGAAGTAAAAGAGGGAGCAAGAATTGAATTTACGGTAAGATGAAGGGTCGATCATCGGCTAGTAGAGGGATACAGTTATTAATTTCAAGGGTTCTTGCACCTCGAATCACTAGTACACAGCAATAGGCATAGGGGGATGAGATGATAGTAGGCAGAAGGATATTTCCAGAATTCATCCAGGTTGAGTTAGAGGAAGATAGGAGGCCGAAAGATTGGCTTTCAGTTGGAGAGTTAGCAACGAGTCATCAGATCGAATAAAAGGAGGAAAAGGCAGATTTCGCAATTGTAGAGAGTTTTTATCAAAGAAA
>JABUQX010036925.1:0-44163 GCA_015478945.1 Trachelipus rathkii | reverse complement strand
TGTTGATGCCAAAACTTTGTTGCTAGTTTATTCGTACGTATGGTATGTTAGGTTTTGTTATGAAATGTTATGTTCTTAGTTCAGGTAGTGTTATGTTAGTTTTAATATAAGTTTAAACTTAAACATTTATTCGTTGATAAATATGAAAGATAGGATGAGTTATGATAAACTTTTGTTAGGTTTTGTTAAATATTACTATGTTAGTGTTAAATTAACATTGCTATGTTATAGATATATTAGGGAAGTGGGTTTAAAATAATTTTGGAATAATGTTAGCTACTCTACTGTTTTAAGTGTAAACTTTGTTAATATAACAGTTTATTCGTACGTATGGTTTGTTAGGTTTTGTTATGATACGTTATGTTCTTGGTTCAGGTAGTGTTATGTTAGTTTTATTATAAGTTTAAATTTTACCATTTATTCGTTGATCAGTATGATAGAGAGGATGGGTTATGATAACTTTTGTTAGGTTTTGTTAAATATTCCTATGTTAATGCTAAATTAACATTGATATGTTAAAAATATGTTAGAAAAGTGGATTTAGAATAAGTTTTGGAATAACGTTAGCTACTCTACCATTTTAAGTGTAAACTTTGTTGATGTTTGCAGTTTATTGATGCTGAAGGTTTGTTAGTTATGTTAAAATTTTGTTTGTTAACAAGGATTAATAATTTCGCGTAATTTTTATACCAAAATTTTTTTTTTGTTATTATACAAATATTTGTAGCTTAAATATTACTTTATTCATTTAGTCAAGGGATAGCAGATGGTATGTGTGGGAGTGGTAGGATGGAGTTTGATCATTATTTGATATGTTTACGTTATAAAACATAAAAGGAATAAAAGATTTTATTAAAGACATAAAATGTTTTTAATAAATTACCAACGAAATATTTATGAAGATTTATAAATTGAAATTTTTATATAGACAAATTATACCTTTCTATACGATCCAATTGGAATATGATTCCTCCTTATAATATTAAATTAAAATTCTAGACAAAATTTTTTAAATAATGGAATTCTTTCGGAAATATTGAAACATTGATAAACATTTATATAAAACTTTATTGCTATTAACTTGAAATGAGATCCTATTTATCAAATATCAGAAATATATAAAACATAAATTTTTATATAGAGCTTCATGCAAGATACTCTTAAAAAACTTGTACAAAAACTTTTAAAAGAGAATCAAAGCCAAAAATTATTCATTACAAGGCAATATGTTGAAAGCCTCGCACACAAATACACCTAGGACGTGTCCGGACTAAGACAAAAAAATAACTTTTTTTACCAAAACAATTCGGTTATTGCAGATAAATCTCACTATGGAGAATAGTCCACCTTAATCAGTTCTTAGATTGCTACATTGCAATAAAGGAGACTATTCATCAGCTATTACGATCCCTACGAATTATTATCGATTTTATATACTGTTCGTGTGAATACTCGTTCAAGATTCTATACACTAGTTATAGCTAGTAAATTATTTCGTATATTTAAAATGTAAACAACTCTATTGTCCAGTTGAGTATTGTTTCCTATTGCATTTATTACTTTGATTTTCCTTATTTGAAATTTTCAAGAGAAAACAAACCATAGCAGGGTTATTATAATCGTTTATCATTATCTTTCAGAGACATAAGAGAAAAAATATGATTATTTTACCCATTATTATAAAAATATCTTTTTAAAATCGAATAGGTTATATTCGCGTAGAATTAAATTTTTGGCTTCATACGCCTTTTATTTTTCATTTATTAATACTTAGTTTATAAACTCATAATCATACTATTATGTCATTTATATTAAGTCTTATACTTTTTATTTAATCTTATATTCATTTTATTCATGTACGCGTGTTATGGTACTGAAATCTCAATAAATTACACAACATCAGGTTTATCAACATCCATCCCACCATAACGACGACATAATTTATGATATGATCGATGGGGAAATATTTCTTTATAATTACATTGGAAAACGGAATAACTATTAAAATCTTTTCAAAACATTGAAGAAATTTTTAGTTAAATTTTTCTACCTCAATATTCTTATACTTCTGACTTAATCAGTTATGCTACTTCTGGATGGACTCATAGTCTCTGAGTGTCATGATCCGGAAACGAAGACTACTCTAACTTTTGAAACTTATTTCTTATTAACTCTCTGTCTGTACGACTCCCCTGTCACCCCCTATAAAGTTCTTTCTGCTTACCACATCAGTATTCTTGTTATTCTTCTTTTCTTTTATTGTTTTCTATGTTCCTTTTCGCTTTCACCCACCACGGCCACTAACGTATTACATCCTTTACCCAACCGAACGCGATTCACCAGGGGAAACACAAATCCTTTTTCTCTTCTTAACTCACTTTCGTCCTGTTTTATCCTCTCAGCGTAATTGTTTTTCACTTATATTTACACAAGTCTATTTATAAAACTAATATTACTTTAATCTCTCTACAATTAATATTTTCATTTTTATCTCTGCTAAAATCAAAATCAGATAGAATAATTACAAGATACAAGGCATCTTAAAACCTCCCCGTTCAACGTAATGTTTACCAGACACCATCATGTTCTAGATTACTCGCTCCAAAACGTACTGTATATATACCTACTATGGTATAAGCGTACACCCTAAAACATTGATGAGTGGCTTTAGCCATGGCTCGTCCTAGCACAATCAAATCCGTTTTCCTAATTCAAAATTAGTACTCACTATAAATGTTTAAGGGTTCGCGTAACGTAGTGGCTTTTTTCCAAATAAATAATTAAAAATTCATATGGTTGTCTTAACTCCATATAGTAATATGAGTATTAATTGCTTCTTAAATCCTAATATAATTGGGTATCATTTAATATATGATTTAATATATGACTTATTATATTTACAGAAAAAAATAATAAAAATAACTTATCCATTAATCACCTTCATAATAGATTTCGCTACTATTTAGATGTCCAAGTTCCACTGATTATTATCATTATCAATAATTGGTTTCTACCGAGGCACATAAGTCATCAGATCAACGCGCTACACGTCACGTAACCCTCAACAAGGAACAGCGTCCTCTAATATTTTATACACTCCGGACCTTGATTCTACTACCCAAATATTTATGACTGTACATAGCGTTTGAAAATCCTATACACGGATATCAATCCACAAGGTGACGCAATTCTCCCTCAGTATTTGCTAGCCTGGAGTGTTCGCCATACTACTCACTATCTCAGAACCAATACTCAACCTAAAGCAAAGCGGACAATAACAGATACGGCTAAAATTCAACAAGCACTAAATAATCCCGCGCAAACGAACACTACCATCAACAACACAATCATAGAGAAAATCTATTACATGATATAAAATAACAAATATAAAAGTAAACGCCACACCGAAGATAGCAAAAATCCCCACCATTGCTCTGATCCCTTTAACCCACGTTGTTTTGTAGTACTATTTAGTGTACAAGAAATAAAGGAAAAAATCTCTCAATAACAATCAGCCTTTATTGCCAGGTTCCTTGTTATAAAATATGTATCGAACTAATCTAAAAATATTCGTCTTACCCATTCGCTACAAATATTATAAATGATACCCAGTAATCATTTTATTTTTTAAACTTAAATCTAATCTACGATAGGCTGTATCCAATTATCTTATTTCTTTCTACGCTCTTTATTTACTTATAAAATCTTAACTTTTATCGTGTCCAGGAGTTGATACCTCAATAGAATATACACTATGCTTAAATAAGTAGGTACTTTTTCATGATGATTTAGTTCACTAATCTTATATGACTTAACTATATGTTTAACTTATTATTTCTAAATCTTATCTCAATTTTGTACCTAATATTTATATATGATATAAACTTATACCTTTTAAATTCGTATTTTGCTAACTTATTTTTTATAGTTCTAAAGATTACATTCACTTCTATAATTGTGGCACTGGTTAATTTCTAATTTGAACTATTTTACAGTAAAAATATACTACTACTGATTTGATTTCATCCTTAAAGATATAATACGCATAACTTAAAATTACTTCTTTAATATTCATATTACATAATTATTTGTACTGCTTATTACTTGATTTAGTGTAATATATTTTGTTTGAGTTTATAGTACCGGGGTATATTTTCTTTGAGTTTATAGTACAGAACATATTGCTATTACAAGCTCTTATTCTGATAACTCATAACCTTATACTAATTTTATCAAATAATATTATAAACATTTATTTTCCTATTTTACTTTAAAGCTTAAATCCAATTTATTTTAGCTCATCTTTATCATTATTTATAAAATTGATTAGTAGGATAATAAATAACCATTACCTTGCCAACTAAATACATTAACATATAATATTTCCGATTTTCGTTTCTTTTCATCATTCTCACAGATAATACTGTTTACCGGTCGATTATTCGTATCATACTAACTGTTTGCTTATCGTCACATTCACAATCTATTTTTTAAGCAGAACCTCTCACCACAACAACTTACTTATTTCCATCATTAGAATTTATTGTTCACTCCGCCCAAAGAAATAGAATAACGGAAGAAGCAAAATTACATGTAATTCATTTGTTCACAAAACACAATTGTACCTATCTGTTAAATAGCCCTTATTGATAAGTTTCTCCCTTTTATAGATTAACCAAAAATAAATTAGTACAATTCTAGTATACTTCCTACTTTATGCTAACATTGTCAATTCTTGTTTCTTTTCTGTTGGCTTTAAAACTCAAGCAGGATCGAATCATAATAATGAAATGCATCTATTGATTGCACAGCTACACTATAAAAAGCAAAATCTACATCCATTTTTTCGGAAAAACAAGATTTTAAGAAAATGTATTTACTAATTGTGGACTGTTTGCACAAAAATAAGCGGCCTGCGAGTAGGAGGCACGAAAAAGTTGATTGATAAAGCAGAAAAGGAGGCCCGGGGCGGCTGGCGCGAAAAGGGAGAAGGGCGACCCCGAAATTACGACAAAAATACTCTGATACTATGTATCGTTACATAATTACTAATAGAAACACTTACAACCCTCGTTGACACGTTCTTCCTCACACTTCTTTTGTAAATCTATTAAATAGTATGTTATATCAGCGTCCCCGCCTACAAACCTGACCCTCCCTCCAAGAGATTAACAGCTCAGTGTGGGGAATTGGTAGTATGTGGGTGGTATCCCTAACACCTAGTTACAATGAAAACTTTCAAAACACATAGAATCTGGAACGCGGATAATTTTGCGTTTACGTAAAAATAAAACTGACCACTGAATTTGGCGACAACACCATAGGCAACAATTCGTGTCCACCGCCAGAAGAAAGAATCACAGCCGTAATATGTGAGGGTGGTGAAGGTACCGGAAGATTATGATCGTGCACCGAAGACCCAATGAATTAGAAGCAAATATATCGAGATAATGGTTACGCAAAATATTAACATGCTGAGACATGGCGTGTGGTCTATCACCTAAAATCTTTTTTTCAAAAAATCGTAATGAGCTATTTCCAATATTTCGTTCTCTTCTATTTCGATAAAGAATAGGAGGATTAGACAATCCCATTTGCTTGAGAGATCATCCAAAAAATTCCAGAAATCAATACAGAAATTCAAATGAGTAAAGTACCTACTCGTGAAAATTCAGGGATAACTTCGTAGATTAATAATTCAAACCTCCAAAATCTGGGGAATCCTGCAATAATGAATAACTCGGAAACGACCAAATCCGAAACTCAAACGTCTGGAAAGGTGGCGGTATGGGAGTAATGCGATTGTGTGGTAGAGATTTTTATTATGATTCTCATAAAAACCCATTCAAAACAAGAACTTAAAAGAATTTTGTTTGAGATTATAGGGAATACGAAAACAAAGAAAAGGACACTTGCGTTTGTATTACGGAATTAATTGATTTACATCAGAATGTGGCCCGAAATGCAAGCTTTGAGATGAGATAAAATTCTATATTCGAGAGCCCAACACAACGTACTGACCAACAACTAAAACGCAGGCGATGCTCCAAATTAAAGGAATAGACCAAAGATATGGTAGGAAAGAGGACCAGATGATACAAAACTGTAGGTTCTAGTTAGAACTAACCAAGTACTCGCTAACTCTTATATTAATATCAATTCAATGTTCCAAATGTGGAGATGAAATTATTGTGGATTTTCCAAATAGTTTATTTAATGACCTAGCCAACTGTTAAGTAGGATTTTCAAAAATACAATCGTGATATTGAATATCGAATTTTAAGGTCAAATGTCAAATACAATTACGACCTGACCCAACTTAGTTGAAGTAACTTTTCAAATTACACATAAAACCAAACTGTTTAAGTAACTTTTCATTAAAATTCCAAAGTATTCAATGCTAATCAAATTCAATAAATAGATACTAATGAATTTCATAACCATCAAAATTCATATAACAAAGAATAAAATTGAATGAGTGACTAATTCAGGCTTAACGTGCAAATATTCAAGTAACACTTAAGAGTGAACTAATCAAAATATATGAGAACTAATTATCGTATACGCTGAAGAACTATGCAAGTGACTTTTATAAAACAACGAAAATAACTATTCATCAGCTAACTTATTTCAAAATCAACTAAAACCAGGTCCAAGGAAACCTAGTTCAAACAACCTGAAACTATTTCAAGTAACTTCATTTTAAACAACTGAAAATTATTCAAGGAACTCATTTCAAACAACTGAAAACTATTCAAGGAACTTATTTCAAACAAATGAAAAATATTCAAGTAACTAATTTGCAAATAACTGAAAAAATATTAAGCTAGCACTAACTTCAAAGTAACCGAAATACTATTCAGAGTCAACTAATCAAGCCCAACTGAAAATCTATTAAAAGTTAACTTGAAAATTTCAAATCACTGGGAAAACATATTCAAGTAACTCTAGATTTCAAAAACTGTTGAAAAACCATCTTCAGTAATAGCTATATTTAAACAACTGAAATTATTCACAAGTAACTTATCTCTCTCAAACAACTGAAAACTTATTCAAGTAACTTGAATATCTTAAACAACTGAAATTATATCAAGGAACGTGGTATTGTCAGAAACAACTGAAAATAACTATTCAAGAGTAACTTATTTTAAACAACTGAAAACTATTCAAGTCAAGTAACTTATTTCAAACAACTGAAACTATTCAAGTAACTTATTTTAATCATTGAAATGAAATTTCAAATAACTGAAAAATATTCAAGTTAACTAATTTCAAATAACTGAAAGTATCAAGTAACTTAATTTTCAAATAACGAAAACTATTTCAAGTAACTAATTTCGAATAACTGAAAATATTCAAGTAACTATTTCAAATAAGTGACAAATATCAAGCAACTAATTCTAGTGGACTGACAGAATAGTTAAAGCATAAACTAATTTCAAGATAACTGAGAAATATTTAAACTAAACTAATTGGTCTATCAGTGAGTGTAAAAATACAACTGTCCGTAATCAAGAATGTATTCGTACTTTCTATAATAGTTAAAAGCACTGTCTACACAGACTCATAAACTATAAGATATATCAACTGTCAGTTTTAATTTACAACTGTGCCTATATTTAAACAATCTCAAAGCAAAAATCCATCATTTAACTATTAACGAGTGACAAGGCTAAGCGCAATTAACTGTCTGGTGACCTTCAAAGGCATGAAGGCACGAATCTATAACTGTCGTGATGATGATTCCACTAACACATGATATTCTTATACTAGGCTATAGCACAATGAATACGAGGCTATAGCACAACAATATTATAATAAATAATTTATATTACCTTTCTTACGACCATTGAAGTTCCTTCCTATATTTAAATAATTCTAACAATTTAATAATAATATTTACAAGTTTGATAACATTATAACTATCTACAATGACTTCTTATTCAAACGAAAATAAACAAATTTGAGCACAAAAACTTTACAAAATCTAAATATTCAAAGCTGATCTTATCAAACGGCAATTGTTAAGCCACCAAAACTAACTAAACAAACAAATATTTACAAACACGGAGCTAAACACAGAGATAGTCCTATCAGTTCAGATGCTAATTGTCAAGTGAGCACTTCATCGCTCCGACTCCTCGTATCGATTTTCTGTTCGTGACGTCAGACCACTGTTCTCATAATTTCGATAATAATATTTTTTCTTCAGTAGCTGAACATGTTTTTAGGTTTTTCAACTGTTTGCAGATCAAAACAAACAAAGATTTAAAGGGTTCATATATATACATTTAATATTTTATAATTCTATAAAAATATCTTTTTGAAAACGTATTTTCATAGAATTTCGGGGACTTACCTTTATTTTCATACTATCATTCATTACTTGCATTTAACACTGTTACTTTCATTTTCGACGCGTGTGGCCACACTCAAATACACACACAGATTACACACACAGCACACACATATCTATATATATATATATATAGTATATATATATATAATATAATATATATATATTAATATGTATATATATATATATATATAATATTCTTATTTATTATTTTTGTTTATTTACTTAATTTCTTTATTTAGCAATACGTTATTTTTTCAGACACTCACTTTACTTTTATTTAGAATTAACTTTTTATTTACAACATAGCTTTTTTATTTACAAAGGCCCTAACTTTACTTTTAACTAAACAAAAATCTTTTCTTTTACGTTCTTAACAAGGTCTGATTTTACTCTTTACTACTTTTTAACTCCACAATTATGCATTAAATAAAACATTCGAAATAGTTTACAGTAATTACCTCGTGTCCGACATGATTGTAACTTCTGTTTTTACCTACGGTAAGGCCTAACATTGATGGTGGCTTTAGCCTGGCCCCTAGCACAACGGGGTTTTCTTGTGCAGTATTCTGAGCGTCTCCGAAAACAGAATAGTGGTACAAAGATTACCACGCACCGACCACACACACACGAAATATACAGTTCGATTTTCTGCGAAGTTCTCACTAAATAAATATATATGAATATATATATATAATATTATATATATAGATATATATATATATAATATATATATAGAGGATATATATATATATATGTATATATATATATATAATATATATATATTATAATATATGATACAGTAGGTATATATATATATATATATATATATATAATATAATATATATAATATATATATATATATATATATATATTATAATATATATATATTAAGTATATATATATACATATATTATATATTATATATACTAATATAATATATATACTATATATATATATATTATATATATATATATATACAGTATATATATACTATATATATAGTATATATATATATAGATATATATAATAATATATAATAGTATAGTATATATAATTTATATAATATATATATATATATATAATATATATATATAATATATACCGTAAAACGGGGTAGTGGTAATAAAATGGTAGGCGGGGGGAAAATGGATAGAGATGCCCCGCAAAAAAAAAATAGTGAAATATTTTGTATAATTGGTACTTAGTCATAATTATTATAACTTGTGTAAAGCTATATCTGGTAAGAATACTTTAAAACTACATTTTAGTTAATTTAAGATGAAATAATATAAGATATCTAAATTATGTTTAATATTTTTTGTTTCAGAGTTAGTAAATTTTTTCGAGTGAAAAACTTTGGATGTCCAAACAATAAGAATGATGTACATTCACAGCATATATATAGTTAACAGTACCAAATCAACAAGGCTTTTGTAAAATTCTGTTTCAGTTAGCGACGACTGATGTCTAAAATAACAAAATATGGCTAGTAGTAAGAAAGTCTAAAACTAACGGGGGGTAAAATGATAAGCTATTCGGGGAAAAATGATGATAAATGCCCCCAAAAAAATTTAAATTTCAAAATTTATCTTGCAAGAAGGTTTATAGATTATTATACATTTTTTAAAGCTGTATCTGTAGGACTACTCGACATACTACAAACCCACGCATATCTAGATCTACTACAGAGCCTCACAGATAAATCCACACAAAATATCAAAGATTCTCCAGCCTACAAATATTTTTATATCTCCTTTTTTCTTACAGCGGCTCCAACCCCGCTAGTAATTTTTCAACTTGGTAATTTATAACGCACTCTACACCACTACAGATGTCTTACCTGATCACATTCTATAACAAATACTTAGCAGATAATCTCCTCACAACAACCAAACACGCAATTACGCAGTACGTACACACAGGCAAAACTCTGTAAGAAAAGCTTCAAGGCAAGATACCACCAAAAGATACTACGATACGCAGATGATCCTGAAAAAAAATCATAGACAACACAAACCAATAATGCACTAAACCCGTCAAGAATCGCCGCCCGGGCTAACTCAATAAAAAGACTGTTATCTTTGCAGACCTATTATATATCTCCATACTAATATTCTTTCCATTCACGCTATATATTAATTATCTACACCACCCAAACAGACCAACCCAAACACACGAGCCTCACTCACAACAGATATACGCCAACATAAGACAACAAAACAATGATGACTGTACAAAGCAAATGCACCCCTGTACTCTATTCTATTTATATATCCAATGAGAATATTCCCTCAATCTTCTCTTCCTCACAACATCTCCGCACCAAACCACCTAATACATCAAGAATCAAATATACGATAACACACACTACTACCATTCTAACTTTACCACACAACACGACACATGATTCAAAAATTTCGAATACCACGTTTTTTTTTATGCCCAATAGATAAACCAGTTCATTATCAACTTACAGCTTCTTCTTCATCTCTCTCAGTCCTTCTACAAACAATCTTCCGGACTGAGCATGAGAAACTGGTTCTTCAGGCAATGTTTACAATAATATTAAAAAAGTAGTACATTAAGAAAACGATAGAGATATTGTAGATGGAATATTTTATATCTGGAAAATTGAAAAAATTAACATTTGTAGCCGCCGTTTTACGATTATTATATAATATAATAGTATAGTATGCATATACTATAATATCAAGTAGTATATATATAACTATACCTAGATATATGTATATATATAGTAATATAATATGGTATAGTAATATATTTATGGAGCATGAATATATAGTATATATATATATTTATATAGTATATTATAAGTAATATAGTATATATATATAACTAGATATTATATATAATATATATTTTATATATATATATGATATGTATATAATATAGATATTAATATATACAAGGATTTATATATTAGAAGATAGGGCTTCACCCGTCCAAAATCTATTTAAGAGATCAAAATTTTGGATTCCTTAATTTTTACTGTTGAATTTTAATAAAATAATAATAATAATAATAAATTAATAATAATATAATAATAATAATAATAATAATAACTAAAGTCGTATGGTGAATGTAAAGGGACTAAGTCTTGAGTGCGCTAGAGTCTAACGTGAGGGATATGTTGTTACCTGTGTTATGGTATGGTAGTAGTGAGACTAATGGTCTGGAATAAGAAGTAGTATAGATCTAAAGTTCAATGTTCCAGATGGACAAATCTTAGGGCATGCTAGGTGTGAAAGAATGAATTTAAAATGAGGAATGAACGGTATTAGAGAGTTGTTGTCGGGTGTGAAAAATGGAGTAAATGAGGAGAATAAATGAAAGTATGTTGAGCTGGTTTGGTCATATGGTAAAGGATGAATGATAGTCGGTGAGGTTAAGCGGAGTATAGTGGAGAGTGTGTGGGAACCGACCGGCTTGGGAGACCAAAGAGAAGTGGGATTGAGTCGGTGAACGATGTCTGAAGGAGAGAAATGTTGAGTTTGGCAGAGGCGAGCGCAGAGGCGAGAAGAAAGGGCATGATAGGAGAGAATGCGGGGTTTGTATGGGGCAGTGATGTGCCGCGCTGAGGAAAGGATGAACACTTACATGACGGAATTTACAGAGTGAGGGTCCGTCGCGGTCCCATGAAGCTCTAGTGGATTTTGCGTGTTCTTGACGAGTTCCCACTAAGTGTAATGGTCACAGAGGGGGCGGTAAGGGCTGGGCTTTCGTGTGTTCGAACGCTTTTCACTTGTAACTGCTCTTAATGCACTTTTCTTTCACGTTTTTTACCTTATTCCCAGTCTTGGGAAAAAAAGTAGATAAGAAAAGAGAAGAGAAAGAAAAATGAATCAATAATAAAATAATAATAATAGTAATGACAGTAAAATAATATTAATGAATAATAGTGATATAATAATATTTATTAATAATAATAATAATAATAATAATAATAAGAATAATTATGAATATGAACAGAGTTTATTAATGGAACTGAGGGAGACATGTTTGTGAGTCCGTAAACGATTTCTTAAGTCAAGAGGCTGCTCCTCATATATTTCATACTTAAATATTTAGGACCAAGATTAGATTTATAAAATTCACAAGTTTGCAGATGTTAGCAAATTGGCTACCTCAGGTTAGAGAATATTGATGGATGTTAAATATTTAAAAGATTAAGGTGGGCTGTATTCGATTGAGTGGGACTAGCAAGTTCATCTTTCTTTAACTAATATTTCTCCTCCTCATAAACCAGTGTTGCGATCAGTGCTTGTTCTACTGGCCAATTCAGGCTAGAGATAGTGCATATCAGGAGGTGGAAAATTCTCATTTCAATCGACTCGAGCCAAATTTTCATTCAAGCTCGAAATCTTTGTGCAGGGAAGGCTCTTATGACGAGCGAATGCTGGCTTTCATTAAGACGAAAGTGCGCTTAGCTTCCTTGGTTTCCTACTGCACAATCTTCTGGCCTCTTGCCCAAAACAATCGTCTTGACTTCGGTAAATCTCCCTGCTTGCTGTGTGGTTCTGTTGTTAGTTTGCCAACTGAAAAGGCCAATCATCTTCGGCCTCCTATTTCCACTAACTCAAACCCTAGAAGAATCTGGACACTTGCTCTACTCCTGCAATCTCCTGCAGGGCATGTCTATGTCTCAGTGGACCTGAGTGGATTACATATTGAAGTCGGAGGTGTGCATAGGGCCCCTAAATCTTATGAGAGGATAGGGAAGGAAGGGTGCCAGATGGCATAAAACCTCCCAAGTTTTTGAGCGGGAGTGCTGTTACCGGTGAGCTATCCGCCCATGATCGGGTTACGAGTTATACTATTCCTGTGTGTTCTCATATGCTATTCGCTCAGTGGTTGGAAAGCTCGCACATGTCCAACCTTTTCGAAATAAGGAAAGGCCGCTCTGATCCTATCCAAACTGCGCGTATAGTCTTACTTGCATTCTATCTAGATCTATGAAACCGCTTAGATCAGCCTCTCACTTGCTATAGATATCTGGAAACTCATTCCCTGCTTTCCGATAGCCGAGTGACGGCTTTCAGTGCTAGAGTATCTTCTTGCCGATTATTACTTTCCTACTACTAACTAGATTTAATGGTGTTCAGCTCTAGAACTACGGGAGAACTTGAGTAGGGTGGCGCTGACATATGTCAAAGCATTTGAACGAGTATGGCACGATCGCTGCTCTACAAGCTCCCCTCCTTTTGGTTTCCTCTTTCTCTTTGCTTAATTGTTCTAGCATTTCTTTCAAACATCGTCTTAATATCGGCTGTTGTATAGATTGGGACGAGGCTCTCCTCTTCTTCTCTTTCAAAATTGTGATATTCCTCAGGGTTCATTCTTATCTACCTACTATTATATCCTTATTCATTACATGATATTATCTACTTGACAGCTCTACCCTCTACTTCATCGCCATATACCGCATGCTACGGACCCATTCAATTCTTCAACTCATTCAGTTGCTGCTTCCTCTGAGTTTTACTTCTGAGAATTGTCTCTCCGTCTTAACCTTTACACTCAATTCGTCAATTCCCGCCTTGAATCATGATCACGAACATCTTCAGAACTGATTCAATCGCTGAGGTCGTGCTCACTATGTGAAACACTCAATTGTCTTTAAAACCCAAGCTTCTGCAAATCTCCCTTCTCGAAATGTCATTCTAACTTTCCTATCTCTTTCGACTCGGTTCTCTTCGTGGCTCTACCTGTTGAACTATATGAAACCATGCCTTGTGCACTTAACACTAAACAAAAAACATTCTTGGCAAACCTTCATGTTCATAACGGTTTTTCAGGCTGGTGCCGTCTAAGATTGACTTGGATGAGTTCTGTTTAGACTGCGAGACTTTTTTTTCTCTTCTCAGTTGCTTCCAGCTATACAGGGTCTCCATCCCTTGTATGGAAGTTACTGCTCACCCTCATATCTGGGGAGTAGTGGGGCTCTGGTGTTCACCTGGCTTATTGGATAGGGTCGAGCAAGGCCAAAAGGCTGTATAAACTGTTTCTGTTTAGGTGCTTTTATTCTATCGTATAGCACCCTATCAGCAATTTTGCTCGATGGAGAACTATAATTTGGTAACCATCTACCTTTACTGACGCCCTACGATAAGCACAAGTAGTGCTGAGCTATATTGCGCACACATTTTGGTGTGATATTGTAACTCCTAGCTATTCGATGTGTCTTCATTCTTCCCTCACCTCATGTTCTGTGGAATTCTCTTCCATCTTCTGTATTGTTCTGTTGAATTTAATCTCCCTCACTTTAAGCCTGCGTCTGTACTCATCTGCGTAATTTGGGCTAGAGGGTGAACTTTCGAGCTTACTACACCCCCTCATTTGAATCAGGGTCTCTGACTGTGATGTGTTGGTTGACAACATGATTAAACAAAAATCTTCTAGGTGGGGCAGATCAAATGTGGTATCATACAAATGAAACCTAATCCCCTACTACCCATCTAAAATCATTCATATATATCCAGATAAATCGCACTCTTTCTCAATCGATTACCTCTAGATGGACCATATGTCGCAACCATCCACAACACTTTATTAACCATTTTTTAACTTATAATATATTAACCTCTGAGAATTCTAGCACTCACAACACAAAAATCTACCATAGCTCTCTACACAAGTCACTCATCAGAATTTCTGACTCTTAATCCTCCCCTCTTCATTCCTTCCACACCACACAAACACATTTCATCACCACATCACTCATTTTCTAACGTTTACTTCCATTTTGTTTCTCAGTCACATCTAGCCACATTACAAATTTGAACTTTTAGCTAAATACATGCGCATCAACCGTTAACCTCAACATTATATGTCCTCGTGACCATTCACATTAGTATGCGCAACACGTTCAATACATTTTTCGCCGAAAGACATAGCAACCCCGCTCTACGTGGCTAGATCACGACATTTCTATTAGCCATGCATTAGCAATTGCCTGGCAAAAGTAATTGGTACTATGGGCAATGGCACAACCCATCTGACCACCCATCATTTAGTTGCCCTTCTCGACGCAAGCAGGACATACGATGTCTGCTCAATAAATTCTTTTTTCCCACAACATATGGATATAAACCGATTTTATGAGATGTCATGAGTAGGATGGCCTGTCTAAGAAGATGGCAGGTGTGAAATAAGGTATGTATATATTCGTATGTGGGATAAAAGAAGAGTGTCTTTAAGGATGTATGTCTTGGTGGATGAGTGTGGATATGAACGTAGAAAGTCAAGAGAAGGCGAACCAATTAGGCACGTGAATGTCATAACATTGACATAGATCAAAATGAGTAGATTCCATAACTATATATATATATACATATATATATTATATATATATATATATATATACTATATATAGTATATTAATATATAATATTATATATATAATATTATAGTATATATATCAATTATGAGTTTTAATATTAAAATCCGAAATTCTTAAGATTTTGTTAATTGAATCGGCGCAACAAATTGACGATGACTGATGGTACGATTGAAAAAAATATGCAGATTTTGCCGAAAAAATTTCAAAATCGTCCCATCACTAATATAATTTATATTAAATGCTAGCGGATATATATTATATATACTATATAATATTTATCATATATATATAATATACTGTTATCATTATAATATTATATATTATATATTAATATATATAATATTAGTATATATATATACATTAAATGTTTCATTATTACTTCAGTAATATACATAACATATCGGTCTTCTAACTACGGTATGTTCTCGTTTCTTACATGCAGGGACACTGTCTTCAATACTGTCTTTCAAATTCGCAGAAATCATGACTTCTTTAATTTATCCTATAGGCTCACTATTTTATTTAACTCTTCGAACCCTAATAGCATTATTTTCTTCTTCTTTGAAATTTCAACAATCTCTTTATCTATTTCCCTATATCTCGCTCTTTTTGGCTTTTTGTAAAAAATGTCAGCTATCACTTTGGTTCATACTTTTTCCCTCCTTTTGTATCTTTTGACGTTAGTATTGCGGTCACCTTCTGCTAAAGATTAGCTCTTTGCTCAAACGTTTGCTTCTGATTTCACTATAGACAATTCCAGAGCTATTCCTCCCTCTTCATCTCCCTCCAACTTATTTAAGCCTAACATTGTAATTTTTTTCTAAAGATACTATTTTTGCTGTCTCTGAGCTTAATATTAAGAAGGTGTACAGTCCTGATTGTATCCCTCTTTTGATCCTCCAAACTTGCTTCTCCTGAGTTTGCGCCCCACCTTGGTAAACTGTTTTGTCTCTGCCTATCAACTTCAACCTTTCCCACCTGATGGAATTGTGCACTTATTCAACCTTTACTGAAGAAGAAGGACTCCTGTCACCATCCATCTATCACCCTATCGCTTTAACCTCTGTTCGTTGTAAAGTTCTTGAATCTATCATCAAGAATAAGATTTGTAAACATCTCGAATCTCTAATCTTATCTCTGATCGATTGTATGGTTTCCGGAAAGAACGTTCGACTAGTGATCTTCTTTCCTATCTCTCTAGCTCTTGGTCCTCTGCTTTTCGGGATTTCCGTGAATCTTATCCTGTGGTGCTAAACGTTTCAAAAGCTTTCATTAGAATGACACAAAGCTTTAATTTTTAAACTTTCCTCATTTGGTATCTATCTTGCTCTCCGTAACCACTTTAACTTTCTTTCTGATGATTTTATAGCTGCTGTTTTAGACTGCCAGTGTTCATCCTTTAAATATATCCCCAGAATTCTGTTCTATCCTCATCTCTTTTTATACTTTTCTTTTATGATCTATCTGTTAACCTCATCTCCTATCCATTCTTATGCTGATGACTTACTCCACTCTTCATTACTTCCTCCAATTTGTAAAACAATCCATGCAACAGGAATAGTTGATGCTAAGAGGCTGATCTTGGAGCAAATGACCTTTGAACATTCTCGTATCTCTCGTTGGGATAAAGGAATTGTTTTCAATACCTCATTAACTCCGCTTCTTCCTCTATCTACTCAGCCAAATATTTCACACGGGTTAATTTCTACTTTGAAAATGCACAGCTCAAACCTTCTTTTGTTGTTTAATATTCTTAGTGTTTCCTTTTCTCACGATCTTTCTTGGAAGGATAACATTATCTATTTCTAAACATGCTGCTAAGAGAGGTTGGGTGTTCTTAGGTGTCTACGGTATTTCTCACCACCCCAGTTGTTTGCCTTCTATAGGGTTGTTGATGTTGTTCGCCCTTGTATGGAGAATGCATTACATATCTAGATTGGTTCCACACATATTGCTCTCTATGATAAGGTGGGGTCTGGGATTTTTCGACTTGTCAGTTCTACTCCATCTAACTCTCTATCCTTTCTAACTCTTCTAACTGTTACATCAACTCCCAGTGTATACAACTTTTAGAGAGAGAGGGAGCTTAGGGGACTAATTTTTCTAACAGTCTCACACTTATCTCATTCAATCTTCTGAACCCCAGACAAACGCTATGCTCAATGTACAATACTCTGCATAAAGTCGAACCACTCCTTATCTATTTTTTTCCAAAACTCCTTAGATTGCAAACTTGCTTTCAAAAACTCCAGTTGCATCTCTGCTTAATTTGCCACTGCTTTACCAATTTCAAAACAACCACCTTTTACCCCACTGAGATATATATATAATATAAATATATATATATATATATATAATATAAAAGTAAATATATATATATACATATTATAAATATATATATATATATAATATATTATATAGATTACTAATACTATATAATGTAACGATGAGAACAGGGCAGTAAGGCATAAAAAGTGCACCGGATAAAAGCCTTATCGTTTTTAAAGCCTGTTCTCCAAGTAGTACACAAAATCAAAGAAAATTTATTTCAGTTGATTCTGACTATTAAAGTATGATTTCAAGTTTTAAGTTATAAATTATAATCAGTAAAAAGAAAATAGAAAAGTAAGAAAAATATATAAGGGTACCTTGAAGAAAAGTGAGATATGATCTCCTATTGCTTCACTTCTAGGCACTATCAGGCATGTCAAATAATTCCTAGCGGAGGTTGCTATGCCTCTGGAACCTTGTTAACATTCATTGGTGCTGATCGCCTGTGTGTGTGATTTAAGTTACTATGTTAACTTTAATTTAGAATATAGATTAAGAAGAGATACAATATATAGGTGATAGATAGAAAAAAAAAAAAAAAATGAAGGAAGAAGAAAAAGATGTGTTGTTTTATTTTTATTATATTTTAACTTAATCATATAATTATAATATATATTTATATAAACAAAAGTTTAAAGGCTTGGAACTTACTGAAACCATAGGTTAAGATATATATATTATAAACTGAAAGTATAGGTTATTCGTTAGATTAGGTAGATTCGATATAATATACATGACGAGTATGGCAAATATGGAAAGACATACTTTCAGGATAATTTTAATTAAATTATCATTTTCTTGTTATTTAAATCCCTGTTCTGTTCAAGATTTTAGATTGATACGTGATGTTTACATCATACAATAATTTACAGTATTACAAGTATTCAAAAATGCAAATTACAAATTACAAAAAACTTAGCTTAAATTACTCAAGAAAAAAGACATCTTTTACATTCGATATATTACTAGTTTGCGTTCGATTGATCACGGAGGTATGAGAATTATAATGGGCAGTTTTGTCAGTGCTCTTTCTTATAAACCAGCTAGCATCTATTAGAGCACAGCCTGCAGAACTGTGCTATGGTCAAGATGAGTTGGTAAAGTTTATCATAAATCTTGAAAGCACTGCACGATTCTCACATTAATTTAGTTTGGGGCCTCAAAACCTCGAATGTTATTAAACAAAATCTTTGCACGCTGCCTTTGTAAATTATTATAGGTATATATAACCTTTCAATATAATTATATTTATTAACGAAAGCTTGATTATTTAAACTAACCCTTTAAGTCAAAGAGGTTTAGATTTTTGATGTTGATCACTTACAGCACTAATGAAGAATGGAATCACTAGATTCTTTATGATGACTGCACTCACCTTTCATCATGCCGTGTATTGATGAATTTATGTTTTGCTGAAATTGCAAATCTTTTAAATCAAAATCAGAATTATGGAAAAGATTTAACACTCACATGAAGTTATTTTTGACCCTGAAAATGCATTAAATCTTTCTGTTCGTTTATGATTGGTAAGATTACGTATATTCATCTCATGAGTCACTAAAGCTGGATATATTGATACTTTATTTGTAAAGAAAATTGAAGCACATAAAATAAATGCTGATATTATGAAGAGTGATAAATAAATAAAAATTAAATACGATATGTGAATAATAAATAAATAAAGATAAATAAAAATAATAACGTCCTGGTTTTTTACAAAAAGCGCTTAGTTATACCAAAGGTTACACCATCAGTCCATCTCAACAACTAATTAGAAATAGGCACATCAACTAGTGCCCCTTAAATCCTCCTCAAGATGACTCTGCCGGTTAACCTGACGAGATGATGACGTCATGAAGTTAAATGCATAGTGAGGAAGGATGATGTTTATACCTTTCAGGGTTTGCTGAACCAAGGTCTGTGTCTTGTTTTTTAATATCTTGTAAATTATCATGAACAACAATTTTATATTTTGAAATATATCAGAAAATTAACAATTTTATTCATTTATTATATTGAATTGACAAAGAGATCATTTTTTTTATTTTTTTATTTTAGCTTTTTCTGATATTTTTCTCTGCATGATCTAGGTTAGGTTCAATGGTACTTAAAATGCAGAGGTTTTTGTATGTGAAAAGAAAGAAAGGAATATGTTTGGGAAAGATAGGTGAAACGCATTACAACTATTCCCAGTAAAGAGATAAATATTAATTAATAAGAATCAAACACCATATAAAATAATTAAACTATAATAAACAATAAAATTATACTTTCATAGAAAAATAATTATTGAATTTATAAATTAATTTTATATGGATTTATTAATTATTGATTTAAAATTAATTTATCTCTTTACTGGAATAGTTGTAATGCCGTTTTACCCTATCTTCAAACATATTTCTTTCTTTATTTTCACATAACAAAAACCTCTCATTTACAAGTACCATTGAAACACAACGCATAATTCATGCCAAAGAAAAATTAGAAAAAGCTAAAATAAAAAAATAAAAAAAAATGAGCTTTTACAAAATTAATAAAATAAAAGAATTACAATTTAAATTCTTAAAATATTTCGAAAATATAAATTGAGAATTTGATAATTTACAAGATATAAAAAAAAACAGAATCCTGCGTTCAAGCGAACCCTGAACAAGGTTTAACCCTTCATCTTACCCTCAACGTGGTTTTAGCCCTCACTGAACTTGTTCTTCTCCCGTCAAAAATTAAGGTGGTGGTTTTAGATTAGATTGGGAGAATGTAAGGAGGCCTGTTTACACTACCCTGGTTTTGTATTTTAAGTATAATAAATTAGCTGGAATTTACTTTTGTATAAACTAACCATTTGTAAAAAACCAGACGTTATTATTTATTTATCTTATTTTATTTTATTATTCAATACTTTATTTATTCTGTAGTACTTTACTTCATCTTCATTAATATCAGCATTTATCTTTAATGTTCTCAATTTCTTTATTACATTCAAAGTTCTCTTCTGAGAGAAAAGGATACAACTAGTATGTATTATCAGTAATCATAATTATATCATAATATTAAAACAATATACTTGAATGTCCAAATTTTCTGAAATTTCCTAATATCACTCTCAAAAGGTGAGTGTTAAACTTTTATCATAATTTGATTTGATTTAAATATTTGTAATGGCTGATAAACTTAAAATTAAATGATAAACTGCAAATGGATAATTGTATTCAGTCACAGTCAACATTATGATTCCTTCAAGTGCCCAAGTGATTAAACAACAACAATTTGAAATCCCCTCTTTGACTTAAAGGGTTAGTTTAAATAATCAAGCTTTCTTTAATAATTATATATAGATATATTTATAAATACATATAAAATTCTAGGGTATCCAGTTCTGGCAAATCCCCAGATTTTGTATCAATTAACATTCGAGTTTTGAGGCCAAACTAAATTAATGGTAAATCGTGCAGAGCCTTTCAAGATATAATACACTACCAATCATCTTGACCATAGCAGCAGTTCGAGCTGTGCTTAATAGAGCTACTGGTTTATAGAAAGAGCACTGACAAAAACTGCCCATTTAATACTCATACTCCAGGAGTCATATCGAATTAACCAACGCAAAAATAGTAATATTATAGGAATGTAAAAGAATGTCTTATCATTAGTGTAAATCTTAAGCTAATGTTTATTTGTAAATTTTAATATTGCATTATGAATACCTTAAACGTGTAAAATATTGTAGACTGGAAACAATTACACTATCACAATCTAAAAGTTTAACCAGGAAAACAGGGTTTCACAAATACACAGAACACTGATAATTTATTAAATTAATTCCTGAAGTAGGACGTTCCATTAATTTGCCATAATGATTGCTATTATATTAAAATCTACCTTAATTCTAACGGAATAACCTAACTTTAAGTTTAAACCTTATCCTTAACTTTTGATAGGTTTACCTCAACCTATCTTTAAAACTTTGTATATAATATTTATAATTAATAATAATTACCGCTCTTGAATCTAATTACCGTTCTTTAATCCATTTACCGCTCTTGAATCTAGCTACTCTTCTTGAATCTATTTACCGTTCTTGAATCTAATTTCCAAACCAAACAATCAAACCACAAACGATCCACAATGAATGCTAACAAAGGTTCCAGAGCATAGCAACCTCCCTAGAATTATTTTACATGCCTATAGTGACCTAAAGTGAAGCAATAAGCAGGATGAAGATCAATCTCACTTGTCTCAAGTACCTTTATAATTTTCTTTACTTTTCTATTTTCTTTTTAGATTATATTTTATTAATAAAACTTAAATATGACCTTAATAGTCAGAATCAACTGAAAATAATTTTCTTTTATTTGTGTACTACTGGAGGACCAGGCTTTTAAAAACGACTATAAGTTTACCGGATGCACTTTTTATGCCTTTACTCCCGTTCCTTACACATATATATATATATAGTATATATATATATATATATATATTAATTATATTATAATATAATATATATATATATATATATATATATTATATATTATATATTATAATAATTATTATATCTATAATATATATCCTACACAGGGAAAAGGGTTGTGAAAATTGGAAAGCAGTGCTCAAATAAAGGCAAGATGCCCTGGAGTATTGAAAGTGTGCAAAATCTAAGGAAGTGGAAAAATAGATAAAGGAGTGAAGGTTCGGAATTTAATGGCAGAGGTATATGTACGATTGAGATAGCAGGTTATGTTGGTTCAGGAATTGGAATGAGAAATTGTGAATGTTGTTGAGAAAAATAAGTCGCATAAGCTCTCCTCTCCTCTCCTCAAAAAAGTTGGTATACAACTGGAGAGTTCTGAAGAGCAGTTGTGATGGTGACAGTATAAGGAGAGTGATGTAACAGTTAGAAGAGTTAGAAAGGATAGAGAGTTAGATGGAGTAGAACTGACAAGTCGAAAAATCCCAGACCCCACCTTATCATAGAGAGCAATATGTGTGGAACCAATCTAGATATGTAATGCATTCTCCATACAAGGGCGAACAACATCAACAACCCTATAGAAGGCAAACAACTGGGGTGGTGAGAAATACCGTAGACACCTAAGAACACCCAACCTCTCTTAGCAGCATGTTTAGAAATAGATAATGTTATCCTTCCAAGAAAGATCGTGAGAAAAGGAAACACTAAGAATATTAAACAACAAAAGAAGGTTTGAGCTGTGCATTTTCAAAGTAGAAATTAACCCGTGTGAAATATTTGGCTGAGTAGATAGAGGAAGAAGCGGAGTTAATGAGGTATTGAAAACAATTCCTTTATCCCAACGAGAGATACGAGAATGTTCAAAGGTCATTTGCTCCAAGATCAGCCTCTTAGCATCAACTATTCCTGTTGCATGGATTGTTTTACAAATTGGAGGAAGTAATGAAGAGTGGAGTAAGTCATCAGCATAAGAATGGATAGGAGATGAGGTTAACAGATAGATCATAAAAGAAAAGTATAAAAAGAGATGAGGATAGAACAGAATTCTGGGGATATATTTAAAGGATGAACACTGGCAGTCTAAAACAGCAGCTATAAAATCATCAGAAAGAAAGTTAAAGTGGTTACGGAGAGCAAGATAGATACCAAATGAGGAAAGTTTAAAAATTAAAGCTTTGTGTCATTCTAATGAAAGCTTTTGAAACGTTTAGCACCACAGGATAAGATTCACGGAAATCCCGAAAAGCAGAGGACCAAGAGCTAGAGAGATAGGAAAGAAGATCACTAGTCGAACGTTCTTTCCGGAAACCATACAATCGATCAGAGATAAGATTAGAGATTCGAGATGTTTACAAATCTTATTCTTGATGATAGATTCAAGAACTTTACAACGAACAGAGGTTAAAGCGATAGGGTGATAGATGGATGGTGACAGGAGTCCTTCTTCTTCAGTAAAGGTTGAATAAGTGCACAATTCCATCAGGTGGGAAAGGTTGAAGTTGATAGGCAGAGACAAAACAGTTTACCAAGGTGGGGCGCAAACTCAGGAGAAGCAAGTTTGGAGGATCAAAAGAGGGATACAATCAGGACTGTACACCTTCTTAATATTAAGCTCAGAGACAGCAAAAATAGTATCTTTAGAAAAAAATTACAATGTTAGGCTTAAATATGTTGGAGGGAGATGAAGAGGGAGGAATAGCTCTGGAATTGTCTATAGTGAAATCAGAAGCAAACGTTTGAGCAAAGAGCTAATCTTTAGCAGAAGGTGACCGCAATACTAACGTCAAAAGATACAAAAGGAGGGAAAAAGTATGAACCAAAGTGATAGCTGACATTTTTTACAAAAAGCCAAAAAGAGCGAGATATAGGGAAATAGATAAAGAGATTGTTGAAATTTCAATGCAGATCAAAACAACAAATAGTTTCTAAGAGTTTAACAGTATAAGAGTAGATTTGAAGGTAAAAGAGAGGTTTCTGGAATTTGAAGATGACAGTTTTTTAAGGAAAGTTGCCCTGCTGCACATAGAGATGAGAACAGCCCAGAGTTAGCCAAGATTATTTATTTATCTTGAAATATGAAATTCATGACCATATATATTATATATCATATATTATTAATATAATTATTTTATAATATTAATTTATATATTTATATATATATAGATATATTATATATACATATATATATTAGTTTAGTTTTCAAAGTGGAAGGTTGTGCATACTTTTTTCAATCTCATGGCATCGTCAATTTTGGACGATTAATATAAACAAACCCTATGGGGAGCTATTTTGGCTACATAGGGAGTCTTTAAACTTGCTCCATAGAGAGTCATATATAATACTACTATATATATTATTATATATATATACTATAATATATATATATATATTAATTATAATATAGAGAGTCATTTAAGGTATCAGTATGTATCACATTCCAATGCTAATGGTCGCCTTCTTCTCTTCTACGTCAATATCCCACACTATCTCACAGACAAACTCTTAAGACAGCCCTCTTTACTCACAAATCATATAACAGTACCTTATTTCACACCTTTCTGACAGCATCCTACATACTTCCCTATCGTTTAATATCCTATGTGTGGGAAAAAAAATAATATCGTATGTCCTCTTGTCGTAGAAGGCAACTAAATAATGGTGGTAGTGGTTGGCTGCCCATTACCAATTATCTTTTGCAGGAGTGATGCTAATCGACATGCTCAGAGCTGGTCGTGACCGCTCTACCTATTATCTTTCGGCGAAAATGTATGAATGTGTGTATAACATGGAATTCAGAAGAATAAATGTATGAGAAGGTGATGATGTATTATGAAAGTCAATTTGATTATCTAGCTTGACTTAAACAAAGATAGGAAGAAACGTGGAAAAGATTGGTGTGTTTGTGAAAATGGTTGTGTTGGTGGAAAGGAATGAGAGGGAGATAGAAGGATATTGCATCTGATGAGTACATGTGGATAGAGAGCTATAGATAGATATGTTGTGTGTGCAGGAATTCAAAGTTAAATTAAGTTGAAATAGGTAAAAAGTGCTTGTGTGTTGCGACATATTCCATCTAGGGTTAATGGTTTAAGAGTCGATTTTGGAATAATGAATATGTTTTTAAGAATGGGTAAGTAGGGGATTTAGTTATATGCACAATATACTGCCCACTAAAGATTTTTTTAAACAAGTTGTCACCACACCACAAGTCAGAGCCCTATTCAGGGGTTTAGTAGCTCAAAGTTCACCTTCTACCTCAAATACGCAGATGAGCACAGAAGCAGGCTTTTAAAGTGAGAAATTAAAATTCAGTAGGAAATAAGAAGATGGAAGAGAATTTCCACAGAACAGAAGTGAGGAAAGAATTGAAGCACCACATCGACTAGCCTGGAATTACAATGTCAACACAAAAACTTGTGCGCAGATACAGCACTTCCTGTCTCGAGGGCGTGTAAAACGGTAGAGGTCGCAAATGATAATAAGTTCCCTTCGAGGCAATGCTGCTGGGGTGACGTAAAATAATTAACACCACAGAACAGTTTATTAAGCTTTGCCTTTGACTCGGACCCATCCAAAAAGCAGTAACCAGAGCCACCCAGATATGGCAGTACTCAAATACAAGGGCATGAAGACCTTGATAATAGCTGAAGCATGAAAGAGAAAAAAAGTCTCGCAGTCTAACAGGAATCACAGATATCTTAGAGGCGCCTAGCAACGTTATACATAGGAGGTTTCAAGATGTTTTTTGTTTATTTAAGGCCAAGATGTTATATGTCAAGCAGAGAGACGAAGAACCGGATCGAAAAGATAGGAAATTAAGAATTGCATTTTAGAGAAGGAGATTGAAAGTTGGGTTTTAAAAGAATTGAAGTTACAAGTTGAGACACCCCATGGAAATCTATCCAAATCAGCGGGAATAGAATATGAAAGTTAAGACGAGAACATTCTAGAGTAAAAGAGGAAACCAGAAATGAAATGAGTTGAAGAATGAAGGTTCGAGTCTTCGGAATACGGCGGTGGCTAAGTTAGATGTGCAGTGAAGAAAATCATTATGAAAAGTAGGAATAAAGTGAGATAGAATGAAACCCTGAGGAACACCACTATGAAAGAAAAAGAAAATCGTCAATCAACAACAGCATATTAGAGAATTGAAAGAAGTAGACAAATTAAGCAAAGAGAAGAGGAAACCAAAAGGAGGGGATTTGGAGAGCATGACGACACCAAACTATGTCAAAATGCTTTGAATATAGTCAAAGCGCCACACTCATGCCCCGAAGATCCTTAGACCTTAAAACAAAAAATTTCAAGAAAAATTTGAAAAGTATATCGGGCAGCAGAAGGTTAACACTGAGATGCTGTATGGCTATCGGAAAGAAGGACATGATTTCCAGAATCTAAGAAGATGAGAGGTGAGTAAGGTTTCATGATCTTAGATAGAGCAGTAAGAGCAGTATTAGACGCGAAGTTTGAAGAATCAGAGCGGGTCTATTCGGAACAGTTACATTGTGCGATTCAACACTGAGGATAGTTTGAGACACAGATAGTATATTGAACGAAGGGCGGGGTCACAGGAAAGCACACTCCCTCAAAACTTGGGAGAAATCATCTGGGCCACCGTCTTCCTATCCTTCATATATTTCAGGGCCTATGTCCCGATCAAATGTAATCACAGGCAAAACATAGGACACCTGAGCGAAGGAGGAAGAAGAATTGCAGATTTCTTAGGTTGAGTTAGTGGAAAATAGGAGGCAGAAGAAATTGGCCTTTTCGTGGAGAATTAACAACAGAACATCAGAGGAAAGGAGAATTACAAAGTGCTAGAAGATGTTTGCAAGAGCCAAAAGATGTTCATATGAGAACCAAGAAGTAAGCGCACTTCGTTAATGAAACCAGCAATTGCTGGTCGATGCACGCCAGCAATAGTTAAATGAATGAAAAATTGCAGCGATGTATTGGAGATGGATTTTGCCACCCCGATATGTATTCTCTAGCCTTGACGGCCAGAAACAGCACGAACGAACCATGGATTATGAGAGAAACCTTAGTAAAGGAAAGAAGGATCTCGTCTAATCCCATCAACGAATTACAGCTCCTCACTTATCTTAAGCATACTTAACATCATCATATTCCAACTGATACCAAATTGCTCATCATCTGAATGTAAACGCTTACATTTAAGTCCTTCTAATATTTTATAATTATGAGAGCAAGCCTCTTGACTAAGAAAATCGTTACGGACACAAACATTGTCTCCTATTTCCATAATTAAATACTTGTAGATCTCATTAATGATTATAATTATTATATTATCTATTATTAATTTATAAATATTATTAATAAAATTATATTAACTTATTATTATTATGTATATCATTATTATATTAATTATATTATTATATCTTCTTTCTTTCTCTTTTTTATTACCTTTTTATTCAGATTGGAAGTAAAGGACGCTAACAAGCAATCGGAAAGAAAACAGTAAGCAGAGTTATGACATATGTCGGAAAAAAAGAAAGCCAGCCTTACCTGCCCCTTTATACCTTTTAGTGGAATCGTCCACAACAAGAAAATCCACCCTAGAAGCTTCATGGAACCCAATACGGACCCTCACTATGGAAAATCGTCAGTGTAAGGGTTCACTCCCTTGCCCAGGTGGGCACAACCATGCCCCCATACAAAACCCCGCCATTCTATCTCCTATCATGCACTTTATTCTCGCCTTGCCAAACTCACATTTTCTCCCTCCTCAGACATTCGTTCACCACTCAATCCACTTGCGGCATTTATCCCAATCATCATTCCCACAAACACACTCATCAACTAAAAAAACATGCATTAACATTCCGTATGCTCAATCCTTTCACATGAACCAAACAATCCCAATTTTCATTTATTCTCTCGATTACCCTTTTCTTCACCCACACAACTCTCTAATACGTTCATTCCTATATTTATTAAATTCTTCTCACACCTAACACGCCCCATACGATTGTCCATGCCCTCAAAACATAGACTCCATATTTCTTATTCAAAACTCCACAATACCCTACCAAGAAAAGTTGCATTGTTCCCTTCATTGTATCAGCTATAACGTATCCAAGATTAGTCCCCTTTACATTCAACCAACGATTTATATATTTATTCTATGATATTATTATTATAGTATGATATATTATGGATGATTATTGCTTGGTTATTATTAAATTAAGAGATTAAGGAATGCAACTTTGAATCTTGGGCTTAATTTTAATTTTTGGAGGGTTGAACCCCTGACCCACCTGTCTACAGCCTATTGTACATATATATTATATATATATAATATATATATATAGTATATATATATATATATATATTAAGATATAAATATATATATAAGTATATATATATATAATACAGTTTATATAAATTATAGTATAATTTTATGATATTATTTATTTAATATATTAATAGTATAATATATATAAAGATATAGAAATTATATAAAAGATAATTCTTTACTATATAAATCTATATAATATGTTAATCATATAAACCATAAAACAATGTAAAATTTTAAAATTCTTTTCAATATTTTCAATATAAAACATCAATATAAGTTTTATCGTCTATGTTCTGTTATATTTATTTAATATATATGTAAAGTATAGAAACATAGAAAAGCATTTACTTATAGATAGATTGATTAAATTACTTTATATAATGATATTTATTGATAAAAAACGTGTAAACAAATCTTTAATTTATATAGAAAGCACCACGGAAATATATGGAATAGTGGAAAAGGGAAAAAATGAAAGAAAATAAAATAGTATATATATAAAGATGAGTACCAATTTTCTCGTTATAGAACATGAGTCATATACTTTTATATAAAAATAATCAAAAAAAATAAAATATAAAAACTCCAAAAAACATGGTCTTTATCATTTTACCCCAATTTAGTTTTACCAATTTTGTTAAAGTTGTTTGAACATCATCAGTACTTACCTTGATACTTTTTACAACTGCCTTATTTGTTTGAAGCAATTATCTGAATAAAAATTTTAATGTAGAAATTTTAGTTTGTAGAGCAAAATTCCATGAAAAAATTTTACTCGAAAAAAAAAAAATAAAAAAAATTAGAAAATTGTTAATTTTTTATTATCTGATCAATAGGGAAGTTTCATAGCATATCAACAGATTACAAGCTTTAAAATAATATTAATTATAATCCTTGCAGAATAAATATTGGAGTTAAATTTTTTTGGACATTTCATCTATTTCTCCCAATAGATCAGAAAACAAAAGTTTAATTTTAGACATATTCTTCTTACACTAGCCATATTTTGTTAATTTTAACATCATCAATATTAAATTGATAAATTTTGAAAACTACCTTCTTGATTTGGAACCTGTAACCAATCTAGATTTGAATGTACAATTCTTAGTTTGTACATGAAGAGTTTTTCTGAAAAAATTTTTTAAACATTGAAAACAAAAAAAATATTAAACATATTTAGATATCTTATATTATATATTCTTAATTAAACTAAAAATGTAGTCTAAGTATCTTAAACAGGAAAATTCTTTAAGAAGAATATAATAATTTTCACTCGAGAAAGGTAAAAAATTAAAATTTATATTTTTTTTTGGCATTGATCATTTTCCCCAGGACTTACATTTTGCCCCGTTTTACGGTAGATATATATATAATATATATATATTATATATATATATATATATATATATATATATTAATATATAGATATATAATATATATATATTATATATATATATAATAATATTATACTGTATATATATATATATATATACTATATATATATATAATATATTATATATACTATGATACTATATATATATATATATATATATGATATTATATATTATATATATATATATATTATATATATATTATAATATATTATATATATACTATATATATATAATATATAATATATATATATATATATATATATATATATATATATACTTATATATATATATTAATATATATATATAATATAATATATATAAATTATATATATATATATATATTATATAATATATATATATATATACTATAATATACTAATATATATTATATATATATATATATATATATATATCAGTGATGGGCGAATCCGTGCAACTTTTGGATTCGGAATCCGAATTCCGATCCGCTGGATGTATATGGAAATGTTCGAATCCGAATCCGAATCCGAATCCAGCACCATTTGGATTCGAATCCGAATCGAAATCCGTATTGTGCTAAGGGCCAGCTTAAAAGCAACCATCAATATATAGGCTCTACGTAGTAAAAAACAGAATTACAATCATGTCGGAACAACGATGGTAAATTACTGTAATAATATTATTTGTTATTAATGAAATTGTAGAATTAAATTAAAGTTAAAAGTAAAATAAGACCTTGTAAACGTAAAAGAAAAGATTTTTGTTTAGTTAAAAGTTAAAGTTAGGCCTGTGAAATAATAAAAAAGAGATATGTGTAAATAAAAAGTTTATTTAAAGAAAGTGTTATAAATTTTAAGTCTTGAAAAAATAACGTATTTGTAAATAAAGAAAATAAAGAAATAAACAAAAATATACAATATAAGCAATTATATATATATAGTAATATATATAGATATAAATACTATATATATAATATACTAATATAATATATATATATATATATTATATGAATGTGTATCTGTGTGTGTATTTGAGTGTGGCCACACGCGTGAAAATGAAAGTAAAAGTAGTTAAATGCAAGTATGAATTGAAGTATGAAAAATAAAAGGTAAGCCGAAATTCTATGAAAATACGTTTTCAAAAAGATATTTTACGAAGTATAAAATATTAAAATGTATATATATGAATCTAATCTTTGTTTGTTTTCTCTGAAATTGTAGTTGGAAAACGAAAAGAAAATAAAAATGCTTCATGAAAATATTTATTACGAAATTCTGGCAACAGTGGTCTGACGTCACGAACAGAAAATCGATATCGAGGAGTCGGAGCGATGAAGTGCTCACTTGACAATTAGCATCTGAACTGATAGGACTATCTCTGTGTTTAGCTCCGTGTTTGTAAATATTTGTTTGTTTAGTTAGTTTTGGTGGCTTAACAATTGCCGTTTGATAAGATCAGCTTTGAATATTAGATATTGGAAAGTTTTGTGCTCAAATTATGTTTATTTTTGTTTGAATAAGAAGTCATTGTAAATATTTATTATAATTTAATCAAATTGATAAATATTATTATTAAATAGTTACGATTATTTAAATATAGGAAGGAAACTTCATATTGGTCGTAACGAAGTAATAATAAATTATTTGATTGATAATAGTGTTGTGCTATTGCCTCGATTCATATGTGCTATAGCCTAGTAATAAGAAATATCATTGTATATGGAATCAATCATCACGCAGTAAGATTCGTGCCTTAGCCTTCTTAAGTGTCAAACAGAAGTTAATATTGCGACAGATTAGCCTGTGTAAACGTTAATAAGTTTAAATGAGGATTTTGGCTGTGGAATTGCTTTAAGCTTAGACAGTTGTAAAATATAAACTGCCAGTTGGAGGAAGATTGATACGCGACTATAATCTATAGTATATAGTTGTAGAAAGTGCTTTAATATTCATATAGAAAAGTTAAAGAATAAACTTTTGATACGACAGTGGTATTTTTAACCAACTGATAAAGAACCAATTTAGTTTAAGTTTAAATTCGTCAAGTTATCTGAAATATAGTTTAGCTTAAATGATTTGCAGTCAATCTGAAATAGTTGCTTTAGCTAATTTGTCAGTTATTGAAATTTAGTTACTTGAATATTTTTCATTTATGAAATTAATTACTTGAATAGTTTTCAGTTGCTTAAATAGTTACATTGAATATATGCAGCCATTTGAAAACCGTTCACTTTTTATATATTTAAATACTTGAATAGTTTTCAGTTGATTAAAATAAGTTACTGGAATTTCAGTTGTTTGAAATAAGTTACTTGAATAGTTTTCAGTTGTTATAAATAAGTTAAATTTGAAGTTTTCAAATTCGTTGAATTAATCATTCCTTGTTAATTTTTAGTTGTGGTAAAATATAATTACTTGAATAATTTTCAGTTAGTTTGAAAACTAAAGTACATTGAAATAATTTTCACGTTGTTAAAATAAGTTACTTGGAATGGTTTTCAGATTTTGTTTGAATAATTACTTGATAGTTTTTCAGTGAATTATGAAATTAGTTACTTTAAATAGTTTCAGGTTGCTTGGAAATTATGTACTTGAATATTTATTATTTAGGGGAAATTAAAGTTAGTTACTGAATATTTTTCATTATTTGAAATTCTCAAAGAATTTCTTCATTCTTTTGAAATAAGTTATAGAATAGTTTTTTTCATTTTTATGAAATGAGTTTCCTTGAATTTATTTTCAGTTGTTTAAATGAGTTACTTGAATAGTTTTCAGTTGTTTGAAATAGGTTCCTTGGATGGTTTTTAGTTGTTTGAAATAAGTTACTTGAATAGTTTTCGTTGTTTGAAATAAGTCACTTGAATAGTTTTCAGTTATACGAAATTAGTTCTCATAATTTTGATTAGTTACTTGAAATTGGTTACTTGAATATTTGTCAGTTACCTGCAATTAGTACTCATCAATTCACAGTTGGTTTGTTATATGAATTTTGATGGTTATGAAATTCATAGATCTATTTAATTGAATTTGATTACATTGATACTTTGGAATTTAAGAAAAGTTACTTAACAGTTGGTAGGTCAGTAATTGTATTTTTGAGGAGCTACGTAATAATTAGTAGAACAGTAATTGAATTTGACATTTGGAATTAAAATTATTTCTTTTCAATTTTTTGAAATTAATTAACAAAATTAAGAGAGGAGTAGAATTTATTTATTTATTTTTATTATTTTAGATCACTTTCAGACTCTTGATCATGATTTCATGATTGTCTTTCATCTTTATTATTGCCCACCTTGGATCTGTTTAGGTTAGTTAGTTTTAAAGCAAGGCTGTTTAGCCGGAGTAGAAAATTCTTGAGTTGATCCGAAACCGTTCATCGAATAAGATTTTTTAAACTTGCAGCGATGAGTTGTAAATAAAAATAAATCGTAAAAAGTGTTATTATTATTCATTAAAACTATTAATTTGCATTGAAGTTTAATGAAGAATAGATAATCACCAAGATAGCATTAGAGTTTGGTTTTCGGAATTGTCTTCGAATCTATTTGAGGATTCCAGATTTGAGTTTAATTATTAATACGAAGCTTGTGAATTACGATTGGGTACTTAACCTTTTTGGATTGATTGATTTGGGTTTATGATCACATGCATTAATCAATCGTTTTAGAAAGTAGAAAAAAAATCGTTTAGAAATAATTATTGAATTAGTAAAAAGAAATTTTAGTTTGATACAAGCTTTTTGCAAAAGATTTAATATTGGTAACATTATCAATGTAATTGATATATATGTTAATTTGGTGGGCAATCAAATTGCGACTCTACACAATAATTTTTGTGCATCGCTTGTCGCTCTATAACGTTCCGAAGTATTTTAGTACAGTTTCCGGTAATTTTTGAAATTTTGAATTTAGTTCCACCCTACACCTTGGTGTGAATCTTTGGAGGGAGGGTAGTTAGGGCCTATACATAACATTTAATGATCAAAGAGAAAGTGCCAAAGTAAATATGAACGAAAACAAAGAATCAGCAGTATTTGTGATTTGTGCAAAAACAGGCGCCACATAGTTAAAAAATTTTTTTCGAAAAAAATGGAATGTAGCTTTATAGTGTTGCAACAAAGAGCATCAAGAATAGAGATTGTGAGCTACAACAGAACAAATAAAAGCAACAGGAAAGATGCAGTAATAAGAGAAAATAACATAAAATTTTGAAAACAGCAACAGAATACAAACAGAAGTACCAATGTTTTAGAAAAATGGAAATGTTGCTTTTTCTGCGGTGAAAAAATCATAATAATAATAGTAGCTGTAGTGTGAAAATGGAAAAGGACCAAAGAAAAAAACAAGTAGTATGAAACAAGAAGAGGTAACCAGCTATTGAAGAACGAAAGACGAAAAATTTATTTTGTAATTAATTTTGGAGGATTCCAAACATTATGAAAGGGTGTGAAGAGTTTAAGAAAAATGTTATAGGAATAATAGTTAGGTTACAAGAGCTTGAGGCTCTGAAGAAATTAGAAAACACCAAAATAACATTACAAAAAGCATTTGAAGAAATAAGAAGAATTAAGTTGTTCTGATGAACAGATTTATGAAAGTGCAAAAGAAACACCGCCCATGACTGAAAAAGTAGCAACGAATAAGGAAGTTATTATTGACAAACGTAACGTTGAAATATACAATTGAGATAATATTGGACAGAACTTAAAACCATCCTGAGGTAGGAAAAGAAGGGAAACACTACTTTAGAAAAAGAGAAAGAAAAGCAAGAAAGAAAAAACATATCGTAGATAGACTTAATTTAAAAATAAAAAACCTGCAATTAGCCAAGAAACGGAATATTTAGATATGTATTAAACCTGCAATGGCATGGTATGATTGACGAATTTTTTTGTTACAATTAGTCAAAACGTTAGGCAAGATTATTTTTATTTGTATACATAATTTTTAGTTTCATTACAGTATATTGTTGCCGAAGACAGAAGATAAAGATTCAACCAGACACAGGAGAAGACGATACCGAGCACTAGCGTTAAAACCAAATAACTATTACAACAAGACGAGTATAGAGTATTTTTTATTTTTTTGACATTAATCCTGGATTGAGCATTTATATGGATGAAGAACCAATGATTTATCTTTTGGATAGCCGCCTGGAGACCCTACGTGTTGAGCTATGATGGCGCAAGGTGTGCTAGGCGGCCAGAGTAAAGCACATGCAATGTTAGGCACGCTTACACGGTAGTTAAAAACAAAGGAAGTTACAATCAATTGTCGGACAACGAAGTAAATTACTGTAAATATATGTTATTATTAATGGAAATATGTAGAAGTTAAAAGTAAAGTTAAACAAGTAAAAAATAAGACCTTGAAACGTAAAAGAAACAAGATATTTTGTTTAGTTATAACAAGTAAAGTTTTAGGACCTTGTTAAATAATTAAAAAAGCGAATATGTGTGTACAAATAAATTAAAGTTATTTAAAGAAAAGTAAAAAAGTAGAGTAGTCTTGAAAAAATAACGTATTTTAAATCAAAAGAAAATAATAAAATAAAACAAAAAAATATAAAAATAATAATATAAATAACACATATATATATATATAATATATAGTATATATACTATGTGTGTGTTGTGTTGATAATCTGGTGTGTATTTGAGTGTGGCCACACGCGTGAAAATGCTGTAAAAGTATAAATGCAAGTACAAAAATGAGTATGAAAAAAAATAAAGAAGTAAGCGAAATTCTATGAAATACGTTCCTGGTATTAAACTTATTCACAGATAAAGTTACAAAGTTTGCTAGAAGGAAAACTTGTAATTTTATTTTTTTTTCTACTGAAAATATATTTTTGCACATTTCTAAACTAATCATAAAGATTCCATGAAAATATTTATTACGAAATTCTGGCAACAGTGGTCTGACGTCACGAACAGAAAATCGATATCGAGGAGTCGGAGCGATGAAGTGCTCACTTGACAATTAGCATCTGAACTGATAGGACTATCTCTGTGTTATAGCTCCGTTAGTTTGTAAAATATTTGTTTGTTTTAGATTAGTATTTGGTGGCTTAACAATTGCGTTTATGAATAATATCAAGTTTGTAATATTTAGATTTCGTGAAGTTTTTGTGCTCAAAATTTGTATATTTCGTTTGATAAGAATCATGTTAGATAGTTATAATGATTATCAAAATTGTAAATATTGAGTTATAAAATTGTTAGATATTTATTATAATAATAGGAAGGAACTATCAATGGTCGTAAGAAGTAATAAAAATTTATTTAATTAGTAATTATTGTTGTGCTATAGCCTCGTATTCATTCTAGCTATACTAGTATAAGAAATATCATGTGTTATGGAATCATCCATCACGCAGTAATAGATTCGTGCCTTAGCCTGTTTAAGTAGTCAACAACAGTTAAATTGCGCGATTAAGCTTGTTAAACACGTTAAATTAAGTATTAAATGATGGATTTTTGCTTTGGATTGTTTTAAGTATTAGAGGACAGTTTCTTTAAATTAAACTTTACAGCTTGATATATCCTATAGTTGATATTGTTTAGAGTGCTTAAATATTATTATAGAAAGTTAACAGAAACATTTTGCATACGACAAGTTAGTATTTTTTAACCAACTGATAAGACCAATTAGTTTAGTTTAATATTCGTAGTTATCTGAAATTAGTTTAGCTTAATATTTGTCAGTCTCTGAAATTAGTTGCTACTTCGATATTTGCAGTTAATTGAAAATAGTCACTGATGTTTTTCAGGTTATTTGAATTATTATTTATACGAAAGGAAATAGTTTTTTTTTGAAATAAGAAATGAATTTGTTGAATTTTTTTCAAGTTATTTGAAATTAGTTACTTGAATATTTTTCAGTTACTTGAATTTTTAATTTTCAAGTTGTTAAAATAATTAGTTCGAAATGATTTCAGTTGTTTAGAAATGAAGTTACTTTGAAAGTTTCAGTGTTTAAATAAGTTAACTTGAATAGTTTTCAGATTGTTTGAAATAAAGTTCCTTGTAATAATTTCAGATGTTTTAATAATGATTATATAAATGATAAGTTTTTTAAAATAAGTTACTTGAATAACTTTTCAGATTGTTTAAACAATAAGTTACTTGAAGATGTAGAGCTTTGTGTAGTATAAAAACCAATTTTTTCACGTGATTTGAAAATTATTACATTTAAATAGTTTTTCAAAGTATACTATGACTTATATACACCCAGATACACTACCACTGTAGCAAATAGTTTTCGATACTTGAAGTTAGATTATTGAATATTATTTTCAGGTTATTTGAAAAAGTTAACTTGAAATAGTATTATCAGTTTAGTAATTGAAATAATTCCTTGAATAGTTTTTCAGAATATTGTTTGAAATGAGTTCATGAATAATTTTGCATCAGTTGCTTTAAAATTGACGTTACTATTGATGTTTTCAGTTGTTTGAAATGGTCCTTGGATGGTTTTATTGTTTGAATAAGTACTTGAATAGTTTTCGTTGTTTGAAATAAGTCTTGAATAGTTTTCAGTTATACGAAATTAGTTCTTATAATTTTGTTTAGTTACTTGAAATTGGATTACTTGAACTATCTTAGTCATGATTCCATGCAATTATACTACTCATCAATTCAACAGTTGGATATGATATATAATTTGAATGGATTATGAAATTATAATCATAATTTCAATATTTGAAACACTTGATGAATACATAATGAACTAACCTATAGGGCAATTAAGAAAAGTTACATTAAACCAGTTTGGTAGTCCAGATAATTGTATTTTCTTAAGTTAGCTTAAACAGGTTGGTATGTCGAGTAATTGTATTTGACAATTTGAAATTGTACAAATTAATATTACCAATAACAACAATCGAAACCGATGTATTTTAAGAAAAGTATTACTTAAATCATCCGATTTATCGGACATAGGTCAGCCTATAACTAATTTTTGAAAACAATTAATTAAAATGACATGTGGGTATCGTCGATGAAATTTGCAAATAATTAAGTGAAACATATGAGACTAGTAACCAACACTGTGATGATAAAAGTATTTAATAAGGATTAAGTATTAGATAAAAACCATTGTTTTTACTTTTTGTAATAAAAATAAACTGATAATGTGCAGAATATTTAATCACTTGCATTGCAGATTGAGCTGAAATACAAATTAAATAACACGTATAAAATACTCTCATTACTTAAACATCCATTAAATTTATATATTGAGAAATTTTATGAAATTAAATTAAATTCACCAAGATAGCACTAGATTTATAGTTTTCGAATTGTAAACCACAACACCATAACCAACGACTCCATTGTCAGTCCACAAACCACAACCACAACACAGGCAACGGACCACAACCCAACGCACGCAGCAAATACCCACGAAGTCGGCCGCACTGCAAAACTGCACACAATTCACAAATATAGCAAAAGCCAAATACAAGCAGAGAACACTCAACCCGTTGAGACCTAACGAAGCACAGAATCAGGAGACGGAAAGATTCGAATCTATTGAGGATTCCAGATTTGAGTAGATTGATTATTAATACGAAGTTATGAATTTGAACGAGTGAGACTTAACCATATTGAAATTTGATTGATTTGGAGTATTGATCAGATCACCAACCATTGTATTAACCATGTTCTAGAAAATATGAAAAAGAGAATTATTAGAAATAATTAGATTTTGTAAAAAAAAAATTTTTATTTACAGTTTGGGTTGCGATGTATCCACCAATATTTGTTGCATTAAATGAATAATATTTGTTAATATTGGTGGTTGCAGAATCATAATCTGGACTACAACCGTGTGTTAAAAATTCTTCGAATCCGAATCCGAATCCGAAATCCATTGCTAAAGAATCCGAATCCGAATCCGGAATTCGAATCCGAAAATTTTTTTTCACAAAATAAGAATCAACAACAACAAAATATTAATATTGATTTTCAAATATTTAGGAGATATATACAATAAAAATTGTGTTTTCATTTTCTCATTTTTTATTAACCTGCCTGATATACAGCATTATTTCCTTATTATATAAATTTATATTTACTATTATATAATTATAATAATACTATATATATATATAATATATATATATAATATATATACTATATATATATATATATATATATATATAATATAGTGTATAAATTTTGCGTTTAACTACAACTTTTTGTTTAAAACTACAACTCATATCTCAAAAACTACAAATAGATACAGGAAAAGGAATTTACCTTGTTGAATCCTGGTAACATTTTATTTAGTGCGGAAAATGTAAAAAAAAATAAATAAAAAAATATTAAACATATTACTAAAAAATAATACTATAAGTTAAAAGCTAAAAACCTTTTAATTTTTTGGAATCTTTTTGAAAATTTTAGTTAGGAAAATGTAAAAAAAAATAAATAAATAAAAAAACTATTGACTATTTTTTTTTTAGGAGAGAGGAGATAGTATATATATATATATATTAATAATATATATATTATAATCTAAGTGAGAATACTATATAGTATATAAATATATTATATATATATATAATATATATATATAATATATATATATATATTATTTGTAAAGGTATTACACGGCAATGATAGTGGAGCTCGACCAACGAGGCGATACACAGGGACGTTTTCCGATACCCCGTTAGGTAGAAGGCGGATGGGAACCCCTGCGATACCCAATACCAAAATAGACGGGGGTTCCGGAACCCTCCCCGGAGGGGTAATTAGTCCTACCCCGGTTATTCCCGGTAAGGCCGATGAGACCCCACTCCGCATCACTGCGGTAATACCCTGTGGTATTACTTTTAGTTAAAAAAAGCCAAATTTAATAGGAAAGTCATATTTATAATTTCACTACTAAACTTAAAAACTATAAATTAAACATATTAACTATAAATTATTATAACAAATAATTATTATTTTTTAAAATTCTAATTTGTTTTTACATTTTCCTATGTAAAATTTTACCAGGATTCCAAAAAATTATTCCTTTCGCTGTAGCTATAATGTTTCGTTCTTTTTTTTGAAGATTATATATAATATTTATTTTTAGTTATTTTTTTTTTTAACATTTCCGCCCTATAATTTTACCAGGATTCCAGACAAGTATGATTCCTTTTCCCTAGTACTCTATTGTAGTTTTTCGAAATAATGAATTGTAGTTTAAACCAAATATATCACCATAGTATATAGTATATATATATATATATAATATATATATATATACTATTATATATACATATATATATATATATATTATATATAATAATAAGTATAGATATATCAGGAGTTTTCCATCCATAGGTGCTAGGTGTGCGCCGCAAACCCTATTAAAGGCTAATTTAGTTATTTTATATAATTTACACTTTAGTATAAGGAATATCTGTTCAATTAAATGTTTATGATACACAAATTATCAATAAAATATTAAAATAATATAAATCTCTTAAACTTCCAAATTAGCTTATTTTTATACAAGTAGTTCCGTATCAAAAAAGGAAAGCTTTTCATGTCGGCTGCTAAAATTATAGAAGTCCCTATTATTCTCGTCGGATCCTGTATTTCACGCTATTCAAAAGCTTCGTATGTTCTAATTACATTACATGCTATTAAAAAAAAGCAAAATTGCAATAGAAAGTTATTTATTTTAACGGAGAAACAAACTAAAAGTCTATACTAATAGCCTAATCTAATCATCATTACGTATATATTATAACAATAATTTTTTATTTTTTTTATTTTTTTTACATTTCATATGTAAATTTTACCAGATTCAAAAAGTTATTGCCTTTTCGATTCAAAAACTTCTTCACTGTTGAGATAGATTTTTTTTATTTTCGTGATTTCTTGTATTTTTTTACATTTAATCGTCGAAAAGTTGCACTTCAGTCCAGCAATGTATTCCTTATCGCTGTAGCTATTGTAGTTTTTGAGATATGAGATGTGGCTTTAAACCAAATTTCACCATATATAATATATATAATATATATATATATAGATATACTATATATATTATGTATATATATATATAGTATAATAATATATTATTATATATTATATATATAATATATATAGTTCGCGTCTGGATTTTCCGTCATATGTATCTTAAAAAACTATTAAATGAACTACAGCAAAACGGGAAATACATGGCTGGAATCGATAGTCCAAATTTTAGATGCTGGAAAATGTAAAAAAAAAAAAAAAAAAAAAAAAAAAAAAAAAAAAAAAAAAAAAAAAAAAAATTCAAAAATACAACAGAATACAGGAGTTGGCAGAAATAATTGAATCCTGTAATAATACTCATCGTGTCAATTGCTAAAAAAAAATAAAAATAAAAAAATTATTGTTAATAATTATAGTAATATATTAGAAGGCTATTTAGAGACCTTTTATTGGTATTCTCGTTTAAATAAATAGACTTCTAATTAAATTTTGCTTTTCTTTTTAACTAAAGAATACCCAAGGGTATACGCCCCGATGGCAGGAGTCGGTCTCTCGCCTTCCGGAAACAACGGTAGGAATTATTTTCCCCCTCCGGGAGGTTCGAACCACCGCTCTATTGGTATTTGGGTTCGCGGGGTTCCTCCAGCCCCTCCCTACGAGGTATTGGAAACACATCCCCCTATGTTTTCCCCGTCGGCTCAGCCCCCTACATTGTGCCGTATAAGCAAAATTTAATAGAAAAATCTATTTATATTTAACAATAACCAATTAAAAGTCTCTAAATAGAACTTCTAATCATATTACTATAAATATTAACAATAATTTTTTTTTTTTTTTATTACATATTTCATACCAGAAATTTTCCAGAGATTCCAAAAATGTATTTTTCTTAGCTGTTTGAGCTTTGTAAGTTTTGAGAATTTTTTTTTTTTTTTTTTTTTTTTTTTTTTTATTTTTTTTTTTTACATTTTCAGCAATTTAAAAATTGGGACCGAAAGCATTCCAGCAAGGATATCCGTTTTTACTGTTAGCATTAATATTTTTAATATACATAATTATTTACAACATTGATCTACGAACTACGATTATTAATATATATATATATCTATAGATATACTATATATAGTATATATAATATATATATATCTATATAATATATATATATATTATATATATATATATATATATATATATATATACGAAAGTAATACACCGTTTAAAGAAAAATTCAAAATAAATAAATTATTCATAAAAACCTACGGTTTACATTGGTAGAGTAAAAGTTCATTGTTAAAACTAAAACTAATTTATTTAACCTTCTTTTCTGTACGTGATTTGATCAATAATATAGAAATACGCTTTTGAATTGGCTTGCTTTAAAATCACTCTATGTGATTTGGCCCTAATAGATTGTAGAATTGTTCTGATTATCATTGTGTTTTTTTTATATTATTTAACATCCTGTTGAAACAAGAATATAGATCGATTCGAAATCCGAGATTCGAATCAAGCTCGATATCCGAACCGTGTTGTGGTGTAAAAATGGTCGAATCGAATCGAATCCGATCCAGCACCTTCGGATTCGCATCCGAATCCGAATCCGTGTGTGAGGAATATGGAATCCGAATCGAATCCGAATCCAAGGCACCTTATGGGATTCGAATCGAGCCATCCGAATCCGGATTCGAGAGCTCGAATCCGGATTCAATCCGCAATCTGATTCGGCAATTCGCCCGATCACTAGATATACTATATAATATATAGTAACTACTATATATATTATAATAAGAATATATTATATATCATTAATATATATTATATATACCTATATAATATATATATACTATATATATATAATATAAATTATTATATGTATATATATATATTAATATATATATATATATATATATATATATATATCTATATATGTATATATATATAATGATATATACATACTTATATATATATATATATATACATATATAATATATATAAGATAATTATATATATAATATATATATATATATTGTTGGACTACGATCCCATGACAAGGTATAAGTAGTGAACAATTCAAATTAGAAGGCAAGACTGGAAAAAAAATAAAAAAAAAAAAAAATTCTAAAAAGCAACATTTGTAATTTGAATGTAACATTTTTTGATAGGCCCGTACATACTATCATTATTATGTTTTTATAAGTTTTTAGCTATATATATATAATATATCCATATAAACTTTAACTTAACTTAAAATCTTTTTATTGCAGTTTTATTTAAAAAAATTAGGTTCCTGTAACTGTTAATTATTTATATACCGGTAGTATATAGTATAAATATAAATATTATATATATATACTTACATATATATATATATATATATATATAATATTATATATCATATATATATATTATATATACAATTACTATATATATATATTCACACTATTCTCCTTAGTAGACTGTTTTCCTCAGTTGTGCAGCGCTCTTCCTTGAGTATGAAACTTTGAATCCTAGAGCACAGAAAAATTATCAAGTTGCAAATGGTTTTCGATTTAGATCCTTGAGTATATACTCGGGTAGAGCAGTTTCACCCTTTCAATGGATAACTATTCATCTTATTCCATTTGCCTCTAAAAATCATTCTCACTTGACTCTCCTGAAGATCGTTATTTTTAGGCACAAAGAGGTCCGATTGCTTGGTCCAGGAATTATTCATAGCAAAAAAATACAGGCCAGTATTGATTAAGCCCTAATATATATATAATATATATATATATATATAATATATATATATATATATATATATTATATATTATATATAATAATATAAAATTATATATATATAATATATATAAAAACATATAATAGTATATATAATATATAAAAAATAATTATAATATATATATATAAAATATATTATAATAAGTATTATACGGTATATATAAATATATAATGTTATATGTCAGAGATTCTCCC